>JAQHQX010000154.1:0-17437 GCA_034694425.1 Arrhopalites sp. Gr-Col-00791
AACGACATTCCAATATTTTATCAAAATGTACAATCTAAAATGATTTTCATTAAAAATAAAATGTGTAAATTTGATTGTACTCTTAATTGACTTTATACTTTATTCATTTCTAAAGCTCCAAATAGGGGTAAGACATCCTGTTCTGTCAAGCAAAATTGCAACTTTCGAATTTTTAGTGCTGGAGTTCTATTACCACATTTTAAACCCAGATTAAAAATTTATATTCAGAAATAAAATACAATTTAAAATTCTACAGCCAAATTTGAGTTCCCGGTCCTTCACGACAACTATTCAACAAACTACCTTTTCTATACATCAACACGTTTAACTGTTAACTTAATTGAATTGATCTTCAACTACTCAAAAGAAAGCTTTAAAATCATAATCCCTCTCAGTTCTCATTTTGTCGCTTCTCCCAAATCATCGCCTAGGAAAAAGAAGTTGATTTCAAAAAATTGCCTGAGGGTTAATTGGAAGAAATGCGGTAATTTAAAATTTGAACGCAATTTAAAAACGTTCCAAGTCCAAATTAAATTAAGAAAAATGATGTTTGATTTTTGATTTTTGACCCATAGTCTTTTGTTGTTTCTCGAACCAACAAAGTGATGACTTTTGGAAATTAGAACGTGTTAAATATGTTTACATGATGAGTTGAATTTTAAATTTATAAAATAAGCGTTCAGTTCAGATCCCGGATTCGATCTTTGATCCCAGGATTTAAAAAAATAAATGTAAATAGTCAACATCAAATCAAAATTCATAGTCAGGTTGAAGTAGAAAAGAAACATTCATCTAATTCAGCTGTATTTAATTATTCCTCTCATTGTCAAGTTCCAAAGTCCACATATTTAATCAACTTTTCATGTTTAAAGTGAAGTAAACGAAAGGATGCTTCGAAATCAAACGGATGAAAATGTATCAACTCATTCAATGCACCATTCAAATTAACTGAGATTTCCATTCACCAAAAAAGTTTATTGAATTTCAAAATAAAAATTAAATTTACTTGCATAAAATTTTGTTTAATTTTGTAGAGTAATTAAAGCTTATGTGATTTTAATTATACAAAAATTTGTTGAGCAGTTGTCATTAACTTGATTGAAATTTGCAATTAGTGGATAATTAATTATCATTTAATTTTGGAGGGGTTTTCAATTATAATTTTCAAATTCCGATTTTGAAAAGTTTTGCCTTTTGTAAAAATTTGTTTTTGTGTTAATTTTTGCTAAATGAGGTACTATTTGGACTTACTAATATTTTCAAGTTGAATTTTTAGAATGTAGACTTTGGTTCGTAAAATTGGGGTATTCCTAAAACCCATTCGTCCTCGATTCAATCATTCCCCCTTCACCAATACATCATTCGCCTCGGTAATCAGAATTTTCTACACCGGAAGATTCCACACTGGCTCCGGGCGGCCTCAATGCGAGTGGTAAGTGCTTTTGGATTCATCTAACCGCTCGCATGGCTCCCGACTTTAATCAAATATCGCATCATTGACATAATCAGTCAGTAAGACAAAACCGGAGGTGGGTGGGTGGAATTTTTTAGTGTAGAAATTTCCGGTGCCGAAAATTCCGGTTACCGAGGCAAATGATCGATTAGTAGAGGTCGAATGATTGAATCGAGGACGATTGAGTTTCAGTGATCACATAAAATTGTCTTTTCAAGTGTTGATATTCATCTGGCAACAACGAGATATTCCCCCCCGATTCGCAGTTCCAACTTACCCCCTTTCCAAATGTTTTTTTTTCCTACAATGCAATTTGACAACGTTGAGAGGTTCCATGTAATTGTGTCCACCATTTCAAAATAAATTCAACTTGTACACGGTCTACACATCATCAAATTTACGTCAATGCTCTAGTGGCATTAGCATGAAACTTGACAAGGTAAACCCATCATTGAATTTCATCTCAGGTTTGATCCTCATGAATATTTATTTGGTCGATTAAAATGAGATGTAAGAGGAACCACAAAATTTCTTGTAGTGAAGCCCATGATCGTCGTCACCAGTCCAGAAATGTTCTACGAGCTCAACTGCAATCAGTTGAAAGGTTAACCAGAAAGAACTTTCCATTCCACAAGTTTCAAAGACCCCTATGAAAAATATCAATTATTTTTTTCAAAATTTTCGGCCTGACATGACACTCTGCACATTTGCAATCCCGTAGAAGATCCAATTATTCTGAATCGAGGATGGTTCTCAGGAAAATGATGAAACTGATGAAAATTTATTAATTCTCTATGGTTGCCATAGGATTTGTTTGATTGATATTTTCATGTTATTCGAAACTAATCCTATGGCAACCATAGAGAATTAATAAATTTTCATCAGTAACAGCAACCATCGATCCTTGTGACATAACATTTCGTTTACTTTCATCCCAAAGACCTTTCCTTTTTTAAAAAATAAAAAATTCAAAAAATTTTATCCAATAGCTCAAAAATGTGATTTCAGTCAAACATAACAGTTGCTTAAGCACGGAATTTATCGTCCGGATGTCATTTTTATTCCTGAATTCTTTCAATTCCAAAGACCATTCGCACACATGTCCTAATCCATAAATTCATCAATTAATTGAGGTTAAACAGGAACATCCAGCAAAGTCTTTCTGAAATGTTGACACGTGAACACTCAAGTGGAATTTCACATTTTTTGAACTTTGGTGTCTCCTCCACATTTACCCATTCAAGCTTAACAAAGTCACTGGATCGATGCAAATTGACCATTCCAGTTGGGCCAAATGTACATTCAAAGTCTGGCAGTTTTTTGTCAAATGTTACACTTTGAATTTTGGGTGCCAAACAATTTACTTGATTTCATTTGGACAACCAAAACTCCATTACTTTCCACTCATGATGATCACGTCGGTTGGTAGTGTGATGCTCGGTACATGTGAAACAATTGCATTTATTCGTTGGCCTGAATTGACAGTCAAACTCCACAACGAATTTTCCAAGTTTTCAGGTAACAATTAATTGTGCAATTTTAATACACATTTTGTAGTTGATTCCTTAATTGAATTAATATTGTTCAAGTCAAAACTGAATTTCTTTTGTATTCTTGTGAGAACAGAAGAGGCTGGGGTCAAGAGTCAAGAGAACAATTCGGAGCCAGAAGGAAGATGGACTGAAAGGAGATCCTACACGGAACTTTTCATTTCCTACATTCCTTTCGTCGTTTATCCACTTACTCTGTATTGTCCACTTTTCTACGCAGTTCAAATGTCGATGCCTCTATTGATGATAAATTTGTTGCCAAGCAACTACCACAATTTTCTCACCATCTCCATTTGTCTCAGCCTCGACACATTCATGTTAGTGGTATATTTCACAATTGGTCATTATGGAGCCTACTTTCTATTGTCATTCATCGACACAATCGTCCACAGTCTTGAACTCTCAACACAATCGTTGTTGTGGTTCGGATCGACCATGTAAATCCATTTTATAATTTATATGAAACCTCTTTCAATTCAAGCATCCTCACGAGAAGAAATGAACTTTGAATGTGTTTAATTTTTATTAGATTTGTCAAGAAAAGTCTTGATGGAAGTGACTTTGAGGAATTTCCGAAGGTCTCTCGGACTCTCCAACTTCAACTCGTCCTCCTCAATATCAGTTTTTCTACAATTATTTTTCTTTTTAAAAATATTACTCTGACTTACGTGATTATTGGTGGTTTTGGATCAATTCGATTGACATTGTCTCATCCCGAAGTGGCTTTCCCATGTTGCTTTACGTCTCTACTGGGTATCACTTTATACATCGGCGTCTTTAACAGGGCTTTTGTCATTCCTGAGACGATTCAAGAGGTCAAACAAAAAGTTTTGATCGAGTCACAAAATTTTCGACTGAAGGAGAATCGGGAATTTTACAGGACGTTCTGCTTGCCCATTCCACCTTTGGGAATTAAATCCGGTGAATTTTCAACAATGGAGAGGGCATCCACTCTAATTTTTGTGGATTTTGTTTTTCAAGAAATTGTTGGACTTCTCCTTACATTTTAGTCTTAAATGGGACAATTATAATTAAGGAATTGAAACAATGATTCATGTAATTTTATTCATGTTTTATTCAAGTTGAAATGGGTGAGTGTCACTCACTGAATTGATGATAATCAAGCCTGTAATACCTTCACCAATCGGTTAAGGAGGAAACAAAGAGGAAGTACACCCATTTATTATCAACCATCGGATTTTGCTAGTACAACCATACTGCCAGATCTTACCAGTGAAAGTGGGAAAATCTGGCTTACAAAAATTGATTGCTCGAGTAGGTAGCTAAGCCATAAAATGAGATGAATGTAATAATAATCGCAGCATTTGAAGCCATTGTAGTGCAATTATTTTAGTAGTGAATAGTAAATAGTAATAGTATTCATTGTAGTAATAACAATAGTAATGGCTGTATAATATTAGACCCAATTCATTCTGATTAAAATGTAAAAATGTTAATTAGGAATTTAGACAGGATCTAATTTTCTGTTTTCCCAAGTCCCAACGAATCTACTTTCATCGTAATGGTGGAGGAGTGTTGTCATTTGACCAAATTTAAAATGATCTGATTCTGGCTCATTCACAAGTTGTAGCCTGTCAAAAGTTTCTTGTTTTGCATCATTGTTTTAATTTAATGTACTCACGTCCCAACACATTTTTCACAAGCTGGCTTAAAAAAAATTTTGATAAAAATCGCTGGTCGGATCTGAGAGTATTTGCTGAAGCAGACATCTCTCTCTTCACCCAAATTAATTCGTTTGGTGTTTTGAGGGTCGTTTGGGTGTCTGGTGGACGCATGTTGGACTGTCGACATCGCGACACGTGTATTACCATTACTGGGTAACAGGACTTCCACTCAAAGAATTCTGAAGATGCATTTTAATTGCAATTTAATTTAATTTAATCTAATTCCTTAGTTAATAATTGGAGTCAAAATTGACATTTTATTGTTACGAGGTTGTTCGGGGTCAGGTCATGATGACCATTTAAAACTTGTAGAGACAACGTAGGTCTCAATATTGATCAGCATTTGTAAAATTACCCGTCATCCACAGCGAGAGTAAAAGTTATACCTTTACTTGGACTTTGTTCTTTTGTTAGCAATCCCTGACCCCCAGACAGAAATTCTTGACCTCTGACCTCACAGCCAAAAAATGTGCTTATCAATATGCTTCAAATTAATAAAGGAGACACAAAATTCATGAAGGATTTGATGGTGAACTTTCTACTTATTTAATTTTTATAAAACATTCTGTTTCCAAATTAAAACATCGAAATCTAGACAGTTTTATTTGCATTCCTTCAATAAATGACAGAAATGGTGTTGAGAACTTGAGAAAACTACTTGTGAACATTTAGAATATGAACACTACTTTTCAAAATACTTGTATGGTCTCTTTTTACATAAAAAAATTTTGTCCTGTCAAAATATTCAATTGCGATATTGAAGACCGAAGAACCCTTCACAATATCATTAAGGACCACTTTTTGTATTGGATTTTAGATTTGTAGTTGTCAATATTCCTTTGCTGACATTTTTTCATATCGACACAAAAAATGCCTTTTGCAAAAAGAATCATTTGAGAAAATAGTCGATTGCATCTTAATTGAAAGCAAATTGTCAACTTGTATAAAATCACAGTTGGAAAGTTTGATTTTTGTAATCAAATTCCAGGGTGTAACTGACTTGCAGTAAAAATGTTGTACATTTTATGTACGAATTGGGAAACCAAATGAAGGCTTTTAGGTGAAGAGTAACGCCAGCCTACACTTGCGATGAAATCTTGCTTACGATGATCATCAAGAGTGGGATAAAAAAATTTTGCCTTTGAATGAATCATTTCCCTTGACACCTTTTCACCTAATAAATCGAGAATAAAATGTATATGCAACCTATACGTTAAGTATCAAAAGCGATTCTAAACTAGATACTACATGAATGATCAATAAATTACTTCTCTCTCGTTTCTCGATTATCCACTTAAATACTATCGATTCAAGTGACATGTTCATGAGGATTAAACCTTACATTTAATTCAATTACTGTTTTACCTTCTCAAGCCTCATCCTATGCCACTAGAGCAGCATTGACAATTAAATTTAATTGTTGTTGCCAGATGAATATCAACACTTGAAAAGTCAATTTTACAAATCAAAGTCCACATTCTAAAAATTCAACTTGAAAATATTAGGATATCCAAATAGTAGAATGAAATCCGCATACAAGTGAATTTTAAGAGACATCTAGACGAACGCTAAATCTCATTTTGCTTTACCCTTGTTTTTTCCTGCACTTGAAAAGTCCATTTTAGAGGATCAATAAACCTCATTCGTAATCGATTCAATCATTTGCCCTCTACCAATACATCATTCGCCTCGCTAACTGGAATTTTATGCACCGAAAGATTCCACCCACCCCGGTTTTGTTTATGTGACTGATTATGTCAATGGTGCATTGTTTGATTGAAGTCAAGAGCGAAGCGAGCGGGTAGATGTATTTGAAAGCACTTACAACTCGCGCGGAGTCTGCCCGGAGCCAGTGTGGAATCTTCTGGTGTGGAAAATTCCGGTTAGGCGAATGATGTACTAATAGAAGGCGAATGAGGTGAATGATTGAATCGAGGACTAATGGGTTTTAGAGATACCCCAATTTTACGAAACAAAGTCCACATTCTAAAAATTCAACTCGAAAACCTTAGCAAGTCCAAAAAGTACCTCATTTAGCAAAAACTAACACAAAAACAAATTTTTACGAAAGGTCAAACTTTTGAAAATTATAATTGAAAACCCATCCAAAATTAAATGATAATTAATTATCCACAAATTGCAAATTTCAATCAAGTCGATGACAACTGATCAACATAACTATTTGTGTTTAATTAAAATCACAAAAGCTTTAATTACTCTAAAAATTTAAACAAAATTTTATGCAAGTAAATCTAAATTTTTATCAAAATTCAATAGGCTTCTTTGGTGAATGGAAATCTCAGTTAATTTGAAGAGGGTATTGAATATTGAACATTTCCATTAGCTTGATTTCGAAACATCCTTTTGGTTGCTTCATTTTTTTACTTGAAACTTTAAAAGATAATTAAATATGTGGACCTTGGAACTTGACAATAAGAGGAATAATTAAAGAAAGAATTAGTTCAATGATTCTTTTTCTACTTCAAATTATGATTATAAATTTCGATAGTTGATGCCATTTAAATTTATTTTTATTATCTTGGGATCACAGGTTAAATCTGGGATATGAGCTGAAATTTCAGTTGATAAATTAAAGTTTATTGCATCATTCAAACGTATTGAAAACATTAATGTGCAAAAGTCATCACAATTTGTTGGTTGGAAAAACAACTCAAGAAATGAAGGGCAAAGATCAAGCATCGTTTTCTTAATTCAACCGAAAATTGATTATAAAATTGTATTCACACTCAATTAACTGACTTTCTCAGTTGTTCATAAAAATATCGTTAAATGTTTACGTGACATAACTTCAACTTGACCTTTTCTACAATTGTCCATTGATGATTAACATTCGCCAGTGCATTTACAAACACATGAGTCAGTGGTGGCTCATGTTAATCATCAGTCCATAAACTGGAATGGTCCAGCTTTCCAAGTCATCACAATTTGTTGGTTTGAAAAACAACTCAAGAAATGAAGGGCAAAGGTCAAACATCGTTTTCTTAATTCAACTGAAAATTGATTATAAAATTGCATTCACATTAAATTAACTGACGTTGCTCAGTTGATCATAAAAAAGTCATTCAAAGTTTACATGACATCACTTCAACTTGACATTTTTTGCAATTCTCTAGAAACTGAAAAGTCCAACTTTGTAATTCACAGAAATCAACAAATTGGAGGGTGGACAATCTCCCATCACTCAAAGTTTCATGATGCTCCTACCTATAACGGAATTTGGAACGTTGCGTTCCAATTTTAGAACTCATCACGATGATGTCATCATGATTGTTATGGAAAATTCCCACGGGAGCTCCTACCACAGGGTCAACCCCAATTCATTCCAGTCTATCCCACAAGGTGAAAACACAGTCCACCAAAAGATCAGACAACTTCAGAAAGTCCACTGCTCAATAATCGTTTCAGAGACAAAAAAAAGATTTGACATTTGCATTTGCAAAGTGCATACAATTGTACAATTTTCAAGACAAATCAAATGCATTTCAAGATGATGACAGATTTTGTCTCCATTGAAGTGGAAACTGCACAATTTAGTTTGCACACGTGTTAAGGATAATTAAAATTAAATATTTGAAAAACTTTATCTTTCAAGGAAAACAGTTTAAGCCTCCAACTCGTACCAATCTCATTTTTTGTACCAGGTTTTGATACGAAGCAAAATTGAAGTGATTTAAGCTCAACTGAGTCAGTCACTAGTCTACACTTCTCCTTTCTCGTTGACTACAGAGTTGTCCAGTCTCCATTTTCTCTAATTTCAGTTAAAGATCATTTTAGTTTTGAGACTTGGCACTTACAAAAGTCCTGTATCAAATATCAAATAAATTCCAAATTCTATTCAACTGGACATCCAACAAACTCTAAGCTGTAAGTCAAAAGTCACTCAACCTAACCACAATCAACAGTACAAAATTAATACAATACAATTTTGATCAGCTAATTGTTGGTTTAATTCTACTAGAATTATTCTACTATCTCTTAAATTGATTATTTAACTCTGCTTACTTTTATATCACATAAAATGATGCAAATTTTAAACAGTTGAAGTGCATTCTTGATTTAATTTCAAAATTATTATGTTCTTCAGCTCATTTCTCCTCCCAAAATGCTTCGTTCTTCCCTGACAGTAGCCAGCGCCCTCAGGCTGTTGTACCTCACCCTCATTTTGACCTTAACTCAGACTCAGATTACAGCCCAACGGAGCTCTTACAACGAAATTTGTAACAAGACCTTAAAATGTGACCGACGAGCCTTCCTCACTTGTACACCAGAGGGTCTCTGCGACTGTTCCCGCCCAGATGAAATGCTCTACGAACCTCTCACAGGAAAATGCGTCTCGAAGGCTGGAAAGGCCTGTAAATTTATTCGAGGTGAAATAGATGGAGACGAAATGCCCACATTTGAACTGACCCCTTGTGTCGCCAACTCTGAATGTAGTCCCGATGGCTTTTGTTCCTGCGATTCCCGCTATTTTGAAAACGTCAACGGAACTTGTACTCTCGCTCAGTCCTACCAAAAACCTTGCAATCCTCAACTCAAATGTTCCCGCTACGAGGGTCTTCATTGTGCTGAAGACGGAACTTGTGAATGTGACCCAAGTAGAACCATTTACAGTCCAAAAAAGTTGCAATGTGAGGGGCTGGCAGGGGAATCTTGTATCAATGGCAATTGTTCATATGGTGCCTCTTGCTCTGATGTTACCAAAACATGCCTTTGTGACTCGGATTACTTCCAAAACTCAGCAAAACTTTGTCAACAGAAGTTACCGATTAATGGAACCTGTTCCAACAGTTCTCAATGCCAAGTTTTCAATGGAGTTCAGTTGGCATGTGAAGGCGGAATTTGCAATTGTGATTCAAAATTTTCGCGCTTAGGCACAGCGCAGAGGCACTTAAACCAGACTGGTTACACCCTAAATTTGCAGACTGGATCGGTACATCAGAGATTTTCCGCATTTGTAGGTGACCACTTGACCCAATGTCTCGGATTGGCCGAATCACCTTGCCTAGACCACTTGTGTGTCCCAGGGGCCTATTGCTCCCACTTTCGTCGTGACAAAGAAAACGGAAAATGTGTATGTCAATCGGGTTTCACCATGTCCAAGAAGGGAAACTGTGGACTTAGTTTGATTGAAGCTTGTTCTAGAGGTGATGAGTGCATTAATGGGTTGGTCTGCAAACAAGGACAGTGTAAATGTCCCTATAGAAGCCAGTTGTTCAATAAAGAATCCAAATCTTGCAGGAGTTTCGTAGGTGGTCCTTGTGGTGATTCCGAGGAATGTCGGAAAAATGCTGAATGCAGTTTTGATGGAACCGGAGACACGACCGGTCACTGTCGATGCAAAAGCGGATTTGTTGAAAATCAACGGGGAGAATGTGGAATCATATACGGTGGGCATTGCACTCTTTCCCCATTCTATTATTTGTGCGACGCAGTGGCAGAATTGGTGTGCATCAATAATGTGTGTACCTGTCCAGGATTTTCCAAGTACAATCATGACCTGAGAAGGTGTGTGGGATTAGTTGGATCCAACTGCGATTTGATTAGAGGGGAAGAGGGGTGTGTAGCAAATGCAGATTGTCAACCGATCCATCCCAAATTGTCGTTGGGAGGAAGGTGCAGGTGCAAGAAAGGGTTCAATGAAACGCTTTTCTACACTTGTCAGGAGGTGCAGGAGGTTGAGGAGATGGCAGGGGAGATAAAGGAGAACGTTTTGAAAAGTGTAGATGAACTTTAGGACGGATTCGTGGTATACTTGGACATTTTTGATACGTTCAATGAAATGAATGATGACGATGGTGATTCTATAATTCGTTCCGATGAATAAAAAAATTATACAAGAATTGTCAATTGAAACTAAAAAGTAGTTTACTGTAATAAAATATTTTAATTGACTTTAATTTGACTGTAAACAACAAACCAATTTATTTAAAATATAGTTTAAATATTTGTGAATAAATTGACTTTCGTAACTGCAATCTATTTTATATACTTTATACTTGATTCATTTCTAGAGCTCCAAATAGGAATGAGACATCCCGCTCTGTCAAGCAAAATTCCAACTTTCAAAATTGTTATTGTTGGAGTTCTATCACCCCATTTCAACATTCAAATCCAGATTAAAAAATTTATATTCAGAAATAAAATTCAATTTAAAATTCTACAACCAAATCTGAGTGGCTGGTCCTTAACGACAACTATTCAACAAACTAACTTTTCCATACATCAATAAGTTTAACTCTAAAGTTTTAAACTTTTAAATTGGAAATAGACCGTAACGTTTTAATTATAATTAAATTAATAGAATGGAATTGATAGTTAAATTGGAAACCATCAACAAAATAGTTATGAGGGAAGCCCATTTAACACAAACCATACTCGTTTCTTGATTCAGGTGTGTTTGATTACATCCAAACCCAGTAGGAGAGTTTATGTGGACACGTTACACACTTCACAAACGAGAACAGTTTCTGACGTCTGGTATTACCTACAGAGGTCTCTTTGAGAAAGAAGAGATTGCAGCGCCCCTCACGGCTAAAAAAATCTAAAAAAATAAGAGCTATAGAAAAGAAAATGCTAGATCAACGTTCTATCTATTGAGGATCAAAATTCTTCCTAAGTGACCTTAAGGTCAGGTCAAATAATAGAATGACCTCTAAATGACACGACAGTAAGGCTTTTCACAACATCAAATAGGCCACCTTGTTTAATCTCAAATTCTACATCTCTTCAATTGTTTACAGAATTTTAAATGCCGACTAGTAAATGAAATGAAGTTGACCTCTGATGCCCTAAAACAAATGATCCTATTTCCATATAGTTTCTTCAAAAAAATTCAAGTGATGTAGAATTTGAGGTGAAATAACGTGGCTTATATGAAGGTTGTCCGGTGGTGTGCGTTATACCTGTAAACATCTTGCATACACATTCGTTGTACCGCTAAAATAGAATTTTATTCATCAATTTGAATGAAATGATTGACATGATTTCTGTGTATTTTACAATTTAAGACGAAAATTCCTTGGAGTAGAATATTCATCGGAAGTTACGACTCAAATAACTTGACCGAATCTTGATATTTTCTCACGAGTTTCCAATTCATTTCATGCAGGGGGGATTTGGAAACTTTTTGAAGAAATCGATGATTTCCATCTCTCCAAAGGAATGTCTATAGTGGTGAATAGTACCACATATCTGTGGTCAGAGTATCTACAAGATACTTTTACAATGATGGAGTTGGAGGAAATCAAAACGATGGAAAATTCTATACACGTGGGATTATTCAATGGACTTGTCATTCTCTACTTGATTGGCTTCGTCACATTTTTGTATTAGGCATCTGTCCCTTATCTTAAGAGACAGTCAAAAACTATCAAAATTCGACTGAAAAACAGTATGACGAGTCTCCAGGATAAATATTCAACATTTAAAATATATTTTTCACAAACTTTTTCAAACAACAGTTTTTGTTTCTGTCCCCTCTATCGTCTGATTTTTTAAATTTCTATTTCACTGTGGTCGTCTTTCCAACGGATGCTTCACAGTATCCAATATTATTTTAATTACATCAACTACCTTGTCTATTATTTTTTTCTCAAATTTGGTAGAAAAAATTGAAAGCTACAATTTGCAATTTAAAGACCTTGGGACCACCCATCGTTGGTCTTTAGGAGATCGAAGCTGCCCATTGAAATCAACATTTTCCTACATCAGAATAGTACTTGCCTTCACTACTGACATGTGTTTAAATTCCTTTGAAAATTTTAAATGGTCCAAATTTAACTTGATCGATGAAATATAAGTCAAAGTTTTCAGCTTTGTCTGTCCATGTCACATGTCGTGATTATGTATTTGTATTTGTGTATTTGTATACGTTTTGTTCAATTTGTCCTCATCAACTTTGTCATTTAATTGTGATGAAACAAAATAGTCGTGGAGATCAAATATTGAAAATAATCACAATCACATGTATTCTTAAACCTTGTAAGTATTATTTGGAAACATGGAATTTCATGAATGGTCAATTATTGAGGCAATTGTAGATGCGATGTCATGTGTCTATATTCTTTGTTTGAACGTGGAGTATGTGTTTTAATAGGTACACCGATAATTATTCATAATTTCTGTCCTCTGACATTTGAGACTTGAAAAAAATTTCCTCAAAACTGAATATGGACAAAATAATCACCAATTTTTGAAGGTGATGCTCAAGAATTTAATTTTACAAGTGAAATGTGACTTTTAGGGGAATCGAAAATACTGACTGCTCAACAAGTGAAAATGATAACTTATAATTTATAAGTGTATTTATTAATGAAAGCATATTTCTTGTAATAGTAAACCGTCTCCTATTATTAACTCATAGATGCATTTTGTAAATTTTGGGGACAATTTAAAAGCATGGCCATTGTCAAAACCACCAACATTCTCTTACTAGACCTAAAATAAAGTAATTCAGAGGAAAAACTGAGGAAGGCGTCGCTTTGTTCTCTAATTCAATTAAATGGGGAAACCCAACAAAACGTTGCCTCGTCGTCAAATAACATTAATTTAAGTATAAGTTCACATAGATATTTTGATGCTCTACAAGATTGTATAAGCCATAAGTGGGATCAAGATCGCGAATCACGGGTTCTTTAGGTATCCTTGTTGAACGACGAATTCTCAATCTGGGTCTCCCCCCCCCTCCCTACAACTTTTAATTAGCCTTTCTATTCAGGTGTCTGTTCTGTGACAATCATGAAAAAAATATTTGAAAAGGATGGATTCCGCGCGTCAAGGAATCCTTTTTGACATTAAATTGTTAGAAAGAAATTCTGAAAGAAATTAATAGAATTTGGTAAATGAGCCGCTTGCAGCAGGTGAATTTGATTAATAAATTAAGCATAAGTCATAATTTGGTAGAATCTGTTCTAAATTCTTTGACATCCTTTAGCATTCAACAGCTGAAACATTTGCGAAATTTAACATAGAAGTGCAAAGTGATTGCGATATTAAAAGTTGAGTTATTTATTTCGCAATGTTTACTTGTTTTACACAAGCTTGTATATTCTGTAATTAAGCGGACCAAACATTCACCTGATAGAAATTCCAAATTGTAGTACGACATTTGTACTTTGAATTTTTTGTGAGAAATTCGTTTTTTTAATCGAACCTGTCTCAGTGTGATAGCAGGCTGAAAATTTTGAAAAAAATAATAGATATTTTTCATAGGGGTCTTTGAAACTTGTGGAATGGAAAGTTCTTTCCGGTTAACCTTTCAACTGATTGCAGTTGGGTTTGTAGGCCATTTCTGGACTTTTGACGACGATCATGTGCTCCACTACAAGAAATTTTGTGGTTTCTCTTACGTTTCACTTTAATGGACCAAAAAATAAATATTCATGAGGATCAAACCTCACATTCAATTCAATGACTGGTTTACATTCGTAAGTCTCATACTAATGCCACTAGAGCAATTACATAAATTTGATGATGTGTAGACCTGGTACAACTTGAATTTATTTTGAAATGATGGACACAATCACATGAGGCCTCTAAACGTTGTCAAACTGTAGGAAAAGGAAACATTGGGAAAGGGGGTGAGTTGTAGCCTACAACTTGGAGGTCCGGAATATCTCGTTGTTGCCAGATGGATATCAACACTTGAAATGTCAATCTTAAAACTCAAAGTCAACATTCTAAAAATTCAACTTGAAAATATTAGCAAGTCCACATAGTACCTCATATATCAAAAACTAACACAAAAACAAATTTTTACAAAAGGCCAAACATTTCAAAATCAGAATTAGAAAATTATGATTGAAAACCCCTCCAAAATTAAATGATAATTAATTATCCACTAACTGTAAATTTCAATCAAGTCAATGACAACTGCTCAACAAATTTTTGTATAATTAAAATCACATAAGCATTAATTACTCTACAAAATTAAACAACAATTTATGCAAGTAAATCTAAATTGAATTTTTATCAAAATTCAATAGGCTTGTTTGGTGAATGGAAATCTCAGTCAATTTGAATGGGGCATTGAATGAGTCGATATATTTCCCTTTTCAATTGATGTGGAAATATCCTTTATGTAGATTACTTCATTTTTACTTCAAACTGTAAAAGATAATTAAATACGTGGAACCAAAATAACTAGGAAATTGCCCATGTTCCATGGTCAAAAAGACGGAGTGAGCAAAGTTTCATAAACAGCCAAAGGCCAAAGTTGTAGAAAAAGACAAACAATTAAGAGGATACAGAAAAGGTGATCCCCTGAAAATCGCTTTGTCTTGGACCAAATCTCATTAATTCCGAATAATTGAAAACTATTTTAGATTTTCTGTTGTTTCTTTAATATTCCAAAGGAATGGATCAAGGGTCGTAGGATTGACAATTTGCTTCTGAATTGACAATTTGCTTCTGAATTCCATAACGTTCAATGATGTAGACTGTATTTGTTATGGTGCGTGTTGGCTGCCATTCCTTGCTTTGTAAAATAATTTAAAATGTTAGTTAACACACTTAGGAAAATCCTAAACACAATCCAGTATTAAATGTATGTACTATAAAGATTTCCAAACGACAAAAATAATCGTCAACATCGCACAACAGTACTTTTAATAGTTTCCACTGGGAATTCACTGCTGGGTATTTTGTGATGTGGAATCATCAAGTACGATTGAGTGTAGTTAAGGTCAAGTGGTTCGTTGGTTCAGTAGTAAATTTTTTTGCACACCACTACAATACATCAAGTCCAAAAAATGGTAGAGAATATTTGGATACAGTATTTGACGCGGTTGTCACAGTAATGGTACAGCTTTGTTGATTTTGAATTACGTAAGGAATTCAAAATCAACAACTAGTTTTAATGGGAAAATGGACCCTTTCTTAAAAAATCTAAATGCTCATCAAAACCCATCAGATTGTAACCAAAAACTATACAGCTCCTCCTTAGGTCATGGCGCACATTTGTGGCAGTTTTTACGAAATTCTGTTTTGATTTGCGACCTGTAGCGCGCGGCGAAGAAGTGCCGTTTTTTAAAATTTCTAACCCATAAGGACTGCATTCGCTTTGCTCACTCCGTCGATAACTAGAAAATAACTAAAATAACTAAATACCTTGGAACTTGACAATAAAAGGAAAAATTAAACAAAGGATTAGCTCAATAATTTTTTTTCTACTTTAAGTCATGATTATGAATTTTCATAGTTGATGCCATTTAAATTCAATTTTATTATCCTGGGATCACAGGTTAAATCAGGGATGGGAACTGAACCTTCACTTGAGCAACTAAAATTTATTGCATCATTTAAACGTAGTGTAAGCGTTTTAATGTGCAAAAGTCATCACAATTTGTTGGTTCGAAAAACAACTCAAGAAATGAAGGGCAAAGATCAAACATCATTTTCTTGATTCTCCTGAAAATTGATTATAAAATTGCATTCACATTTAAATTAACTGACTTTTCTCAGTTGATCATCAAAAAGTCATTCAAAGTTTACATGACATCACTTCAACTTGACCATTTTTGCATTTCTCTATAAACTGAAAAGTGCAACTTTGTAATTCACAGAAATCAACAACTTGGAGGGTGGACAATCTTCCATCAACTCAAATTTCATGATGCTTCTACGTATAAGGAAATTTGGAATGTTGCCGTTAAAATTTTAGAACTCATCATGATGATGTCATCATGGTTGTTATAGAAAAATTCACGCGGGAGCTCCTACCAAGAAGTCGACCCCAATTCAATTCATTCCAGTCTATCCTACAAGGTGAAAACGGAGTCCTATTCCCAACAAAAGATCAGACAAACTTTTAAAAAGTCAATTGGCTGTTTAATGCTTCCTTCAAAGACAAAAGAAAAGATTCGACATTTCCATTTGTAAAGGCAATACAATTTTCAAGACAAATCAAATATTTCAAGATGATGACAGATTTTGTCTCCATTGAAGGAGAAGCTGCACAATTTAGTTTGCACACGTATTAAGGATAATTAAAATTAAATATTTGAAAAACTTTATCTTTCAAGGAAAACAATTCGAGCCTCCAACTCGTATCAATCTCGTTTTTCGTACCAGTTACTTAAATCAAGGAAAATTAAAATGATTTAAAATCAACTGAGTCAGTCACTAGTCTACACTTTAGCTTCTCCTTTCTGGTTGACTACAAAATTGTCCAGTCTTCATTTCCTCTAATTTCAGTTAAAGGTACTTTTCTTTTTCCGACTTGACACTTGCAATACAAGTCCTGTATCAAATATTAAATTAATTCCACATTCCTTCCAACTGGACAGCCAAGAAAACTCTAAACTGTAAGTCAAAACTCACTCAACCACAATCAACTGTACAAAGTTAATGCAATTTGTTTAGCAAATTATTGGTTCAATTCTAGTAGAATTATTTTACCATCTCTTAAATTGATTATTTAACTCTTCTTACTTTTATTTCGTACATAAAATGATGCAAATTTAATCAGTTGAAGTGCACTCTTGTTTAAATTTCAAAATTCTTATTTGATTCAGCTCATTTCTCCCCCCAAAAATGCGTCGTTTTCCCCAGACGGTCATCAGTATCCTCTGGCTGTTCTACCTCACCGTCACTTTGACCTTAACTCAGAGTCAGGTTACACCCAAACGGAGCTCTTACAACGAAGTTTGTAACAAGACCTTAAAATGTGACCGACGAGCCTTCCTCACTTGTACACCAGATGGCCTCTGCGACTGTTCCCGCCCAGATGA
>JAQHQX010000155.1:0-17410 GCA_034694425.1 Arrhopalites sp. Gr-Col-00791
GCCCAAAAGGGCCGAAAGGGTGCTCTTTCGGACACACACACACACAGACATAGCGATTGCATAAGCGAGCTTCGCTCCTAAAAACTTGCACACATCTACACTCGAGTACGGTGATTTCCAGGTAGTCCCTCCCAATGTCTCATCATGTACCCTTTTTGAATTATAAGGGATCAAACAATCCCTTCCGTCTTGCTTAGCAACTAAAAAAATTTCAAAGTCAATTCTTTGTAAACAAGTTTCAAATTTCAAAGCGGACATAAGTGGAGCACATCAGATTTTGAATGTGTTCAATTTTGGGTCATTTGATCATTTTATTAATGCTGAGAACGCGTGTAGATAGATTTTGACATGCAGAATTTGAATATAATTCAGAATATTTTTATAGCCTTCCCTTGGGGCTCTATGAGGTACTCTACAAAATGGCTCCTAGCTCCGACTCCCTTGGTCCTAAAATTCTGAAAAAATATGCAAACGATAGCCAAGAAGCCGCTTAACAACATGTGTATTCATTTCAATTGAAATACGTAACAGTTTGACTTGTAGTCCGTATTGAAATATTTGACCCATCATAAATACAGCATTATTGAATCACACCATAATTTCATTAATTATAATGAAGTTAAGGCGGAATTGTTTGATCCCTTATAGTTCAAAAAGGGTACATGATGAGACATTGGGAGGGACCCCGTCGTTATCACTGTACTCGAGTGTACAATTGTGCAAGTTTTTGTCTCATTTGGTCTAATAATGTGACCTGGGAGGTTGACAGCGTTGATCATTTTTAGCCTGGTTAGTACCCAAAAACTTGAAGTGGGCCTTAAATGATCTTATATAGGTGACCTCCATGATAATTGACACCTTCATGTATAATAATTTTTCAACGAAAAATAGACAAAATAAATTGTATAAGGCTACAAGGCGAGATAAAATTACAATACACAGCTGCTACAATGTTAGTTGTATCCAGTTCATTTGAAATGGAGGATTAGATTGAGAAAAGGTTGGTTGCTTCTATATTTACTTTGTATGGGATTAACCGAAGGACCCTTCTTGTTATTCACATTTTTAAAAAATTATTTTAATCCTAACTCAAACCCTTCTCTTTTCGCTACCTCCTTCACCACCATATTTTTCTTTAGGGTACACTTGTCTGACGACATTGCTACGATATTAGTAATTTTACAGGTTGTTCACTCTTGTTAAAGTTTTGAACAGATTAAGTACTCACAGCTTATTCAAATTTATTTTTAAACAAACAAGTACAACTGTCCAAAATGGACTGGAGTTTTTTTTTATTTTTGGTGCTACTACTTGGATTTTTGAGGGTAAGTACTTTAAAATAAATTATAAAAACTTTCGTAGTTAGTACAGTTTACAATTGTACATATAATTTACTACAACAGTGCAAACACTTTTAGGTTGAGGCAAAGCCTAACAATCCTCCTCCAAAAAGAATAAAAACTGATGGTAGTGTTACAACAAAACTCTTGGTTCAGGTGAGGGACAATGAAACAAAAGTTACGTTTTAAGTGTATTATAATTTCCATCATCGTAATCACAATTAGTAATGTTGTAATGTTGTATATTTTTTTGCAGGACAAGTTTAATGCTTATTTAATGGGTAAAAACTTGAAGGTTCGGTGTTTTTACCTAAGGACGTTTTACGATGCTCTGGAAAAAATTTTGTCAGAGTATCAAGAAGATTCAGCAACCATGACTGCGATTGTTTTGGAACAAAATATTCTCAGTCAAATGGTTAGACTAATGTACTTATTCTTATTGCTACTGTACTGTTAAACAATAACACCTTCATCTGAAATTCCAATTACACTTAAGCTTAAGGTCAATTTACACTATAAAAGAAAACTTTATAGTCTACGTAGAAACTGTTTACTGTCGGACCAAACCAGAATGTCCGACAGTACATATTTTGCTTAAAAGTTAATGAAGTTGCTTTATGTGTACACCAAGGTGTGTGTTTATGTCAAACTCAGCCAGTAATATGTTGTTGTTTAGTAGCCGCCAATGTCGCGTAACCATTATAACCTGACGAGTGAACTGAATCAACAGTTGTTTAAAATATATCTTTTTGTTTTTTTTGCAGACCAAAGAAGACAAATCCTTTCGGATCTATACTAACCCGGAACTTTATTTTCGAGCAGCAGCAGATTTTTTTGGAATTCGGTTAGAGCTGTATAAAAACTTGGGCAAAGGTTTCAGTAAGTGCATTTACCTCAACTCAAATAAATAAGCAAACAAACACACATAGAATTGTAAGGAATTGGTAGACGATCGAAATTACAGCAGGAGTAATTAAATAAAAGCAGAAGCAAGAGCGTTAACAAAACCTTGTAGCTACAAATGTGATGGAAAGTTATAATACAATTTAAATTGTTACAAGAAATCTGTTTAAAGACATTTTATCTCACTTGTAACTCCTCAAGTCAGATTATATTAATTTTTTCTTCATCTTTCCTTCTCATCTTGTATCCCTTGTTCAGTCATCATTCACCTATTCACTATTCAGTATTAACTATTATTTTTCATGATGTGATGATCTACCATCTCATTACAAATGCATGACTCATAACTCATAACTGATACAGTAAAAATCATGGTTAAACTTATCAAGTCTTCTCTCCCCTCCTTCTCCTTCTCTTTTGCTTATCATTCTCCTTGTACATTTCGTTATGGTACACATTCCCTTTGAGGTGAATTCCATTTCACCTCATTTTCAAAATTCCCTGAAGCAATTTTAAAATTCTGTATATTTTGAGTTTATTCAGGAAGCGAGGAGGTTTTTCAACTTGAGAGTCTCAAATGAAAAAAATTATTAGACACAAAATTCACTTTTTTCTAGAATCTAGTCCAGTGTGTGTCTGTCCGTTTGCCGTACTTAGGAAAATTTCCCAGAATATGTATAATTTGCAAGCTCTCCACTAACCCACAAAGCGGATAGTTCTAGCTTGTTTACTTGGATATTTCACTTCAAATTACAAAAGGTGATTCGAGAAACCTGAAACAATTTAGCATACTGGCGGTAAATTCAAAGTTGTCGATGGTACTATGGTAATATCTCAGGTTGTTGTAAATAATTTTCTGATAATTGAAAAATATTTTTCAAGTATTTATAATTCAGCAATTTAAATTTAAATGATTTAATCAGTCCTTGGAGTATATCAAACTTTTTTTTACACCCTAGACGGTTCAATCAGAAACTGTTCAGAGAATCACAGACCTCAATTGGTTTTAATTAGTTCAAACTTATTCATTTATTTATTTGTTATTGAAATTTCAATCAAAATGTTATGATTAGGTTTTTTTTGGCTTGTGCAGGAATTTACCTGATTATCCAATTTTTTGGACTTTAAAATCTTACTAAAAACTAAATCTCAGTAAATGTGAAATGGGAAATTAAAATAATTTTGGTTCGATTACACAATAAGGGACAGGAGCCTCCTATTAGGAGGAGCTATGTGAATTTTGGGTGTACACGCACCAGGAATGTGCACTGGGTTAGGTTAATTTAGTTGAAGTAGAGAGCGAGGCGAGCTAGGTTAGAAAACACTTACGGCTCACATACTGTATATACGATACTGATGAGCTTATAACCAAAATTTTCTCCAAAATGAAAAAATTCAAGATTGTTGGATTCTGAAATCGAAAATTAAAATGTCCACCGGATTTTTCAATGGAGTTGTAAGTCTTGATATTTTCAAATGATCAATTCAGTTCAATTCTTCATATTTTGATATTTGACTGTGCCTCCAAAATTTCGAAAATGATTTATCCAAATGATTGACAATTTTTTGCATCACAATTTGACAAACCAGACAAACAAAATACTTTGTTGCTTTCTAAAGATTTACGAGGGTCAAAACTTGGTAATGTTTTCACTGATTGGAATAGCTTTCCACGGAATGAGCCATTTGGTTGTTCCCGATGAGCATCAAAGATCTTTTGAGATTGCTCAATATTTTATTTATCCAACTTTTATTATGGGATCCCAATTAGCAATTAAACTTCAGAGTGGTGACATGACGCAAAACTTTATCCTGGTAACTTACTTTTTTGTTAAAATGTGTCACCATTTATATCTATAGTTGCTCATAATTTTATAAACCCCAACGAGAATTCTGGATTGTTTCGCTGCGCTCCAATGTTTTTACTCTATTTTGTGCACACCACTTATGTCCAGATGGACAATCGAGAATTGAGTATTTTTAGCTGATTCTTGCTAATAATTCATTCGCTTTCTGTGGACACTCAAATAATGATTCAAATGATGATCACAAACAATTCGAGCGAAACGCCTTTGCCGACCCAAATTAGTGCCAGCATAAAGGAAATTTGAGGTGATTTCTGGTTTTGATTTTTTGAAGATTCATGGTGGATTTTATATGCGCCGGTGGGATGGTGAATTTGGCAAAAGCTGAAGCTAATTCTGGGGATTGATGGAAGCGAATGGCTAGAACGATAGTGGGAATATTTTCAGTAAGCTTTTCTACGTGGATGTGGCTTAATTTTATTCAGTTCTTTTTAATCTTGAATTTGGAATGTAAAATTATAATTGCAATTTAAATTCTCGTTGGATAAAACTAAAAAAACAGGAACATTTTAATTTGTTATTGAAATGAAGGTAGGTGTGTAGTTGCATGAGCTTAATTGTAGCCCCTAGTCGAGACTCAATGTCTGTAGTCTAGTAAGTTGATTTTAGACTTTGCCCCACAAAATTCTAGATACTGATGGGTCCGCATAAGCGCCATACCCTTGATTTTGGTGTTTTGTTTTACCAAGGAATAGACTTTGGCGCGTAACTTAAATTTTTACACAAGAAAAGTCATATCCTAAGTCCCTTTGCCAAAGTCTTTGTGTGACGTAACATAAACAGTTAAACTCTGCACCAAAGAAATTGGGGCAATCTGTCGTGGCGCTTATGCGGACCCATCAGTATTTTTCTAACAAAAACGAAAAAGGGTGTATTAACGGAATAAGATTTTTGGCGACTTTGCTGTGACTTCAAAAAAGGCCCTAACTATTATAAAATGGGATTTAATTGAGACATTTATGAAAATACTGGGTACCATTTAGAAGGGCTACGTACACAGGAAAAGGGCAACATACAACTAGACTGTATACAGGCAAGCCTTAAAAAATGCCCTGTTTGCTGGTGACGAATGAGGACGAATGATTCAATCAAGAACGAATGAGTTTTAGGAATATCCTGGAATCTCCAATAATTAAATTGCCGTAACACCTTGTAACATCACTTAAAAGCTGTGAACTCTATGTCAGTATTTTTAATTGAATTATCAGTAAATTTAATTGAATTGTCAGTATTCTTATAAATGAAATGTTATAAGTGACGTTTCAATAATTTTATATTGCCTGACATTTACATTTAATCCCCTGACAATTATTTTAATAAAATACTGACAATTCATTTAAATTTACTGATAATTCTTTTAAAGTTGATGACAATCATATATAAGCCATTATTTAAAGATTAGTAGATTAGGAATGTTGGTAAAGGGAATTGATAAAATGAATACTCTCTAAATGTTATGTTTTCCCAAGTTTGGTGGCTTTTTGCAAGTAAAAATGTTGCTTAAGGGGATGCTGTCTTTTTGGCCATGTTAATTCCCGTTTAAAAGTCAATTTTTCTGACAACGCTAACTTTTCTGTCCGTGCACCAAAATTTATGTGGCTGGCATCAAAATGAAGGGCAAAATGTTGCGGAGGCGTTATAATCGGTCATAATGACCAAATAATTGACCTTACCCCTCAATACGTCAAAGTCCTAAACGCTTTCCAGTTGCCCTTGGAGACACATTTGAAAATTTCTGGAGTTTGTTTAATTCGGGTTCTGGAGCAGTCGTTTCTGGACAGATCGAGCTGCAAATTTTTTTTGTAGGTTCCTCACATCAATATCCCCGGGTGCTTTTTTCATTTTTTTGATTTTGTTAATTTTGCGTGTTGTACGAATTTATTTGACTGTGGTCACAGTTTATTCGTTTCTGACCTTATGGAAGCAAACATTTAAGTTAATGCCCTGATTAGCTAGACAAGCTAAATAGTTAAGCAACTTCAAACAATCTTCCCCTACTGATTTCTTATGCTCGATCTCGATGTCCTTCAGGATTTTTGGGACATTTTCGATGACGTTCGGATCCAAATAAGAGCGTTCAGGTACTTGGATCAAAGAAGGTTCAACATTAGTTGAATCTTGCGTCACCATGTTCAATTCCGGCGAACTTTTTTCTACGAACTTTGTCTTCTGTAACCTGATCTCGTCCAAGGTCATTTGATTCTCCATGACCAAATAAAAACTTCGAAGCAACTGACGCAGATTTTGGTCATCCCAGATGGAGTCGGATGAAGTTTTCTTTTGAAGACCATAATTATTTTGGAAATAATTTAGAACATCTGCGTCTTCGACGAATACTGGTTGAAGCTTTGTTGTGGCTCCTGGTGGTACTGAAGTGGCCTTCGAAGCGGAATCAGCGAGAATTTCTGGAATCGCTTCCGCTTGTATCAAGTTTTTCGTGATCATTTTCTATTCCAAAGATCAATTTAAAATTTTGATTGAACTTCTTTGAGTCCGTTAGATGAGATTGGAATTTTCAAAAAAATTTCAAAATGTCCTAGAATATTTTTTCAAGTTATTAGATACTTTCTAGAATAAGTTGCTAAGTTTGAAGTTTCAATCTGAACTGAAGATTTAGGTTAAAATGAAGCAAGTTTTAAATTTCTGAGGTTGATCGTCCATGGTTCATGGTTCGTCAGTCTTAATATTAGGAGTCCTAATTAATGAGCTATGGTGTTCAGATTGACTATGAGAACCATGTTCATGTTTTCATTTGAAACTCTATGCTCATACTCATAATCATGAAATTACGATGTATATTTTCGATATTCGAGTAGGGTTTCTCATGAATCGAATTTTGGACGATTCAACTCGAGTTCGATTCCATTTGAATAATTGGCGAATTAGAATGGGAAGCGTTCGATTCGATTCGATGCTTTGAGAAACCTTATATTCGAGTGGACTTTATATGTACTTGAATGCAAATGTTATGATACTTAAACCACTTTTATACTGTTACTTGTGCTTATCATTTGGTACGAAAAGTTAAAGGTGTTGGTGTTGGGGAGTTGAAGGAGGAGGAAAAGGACAGTCATTGCAAATACAGTCGATTGAACACGAGCTTTTAGTCTATAGAACTTAAATGATTTTTACAATACACATTTCATTTTATCACTTGTCCTCAGTCTACCGTCTCTTAATCTATCTAATAAAGTGTACTGAAATTAGATACGTGGGCACAAATCTAACTTTACTTAAACTGACTTACAGAATTCATGGAGTTCAATCCAACCAAGACAGTATTAATACCAACCTTAATCGGAAGAATTGGTTTGGATAAGGAACAGTTTGTTTTGCTTGATGGAGGAGATGAAGTTAAGAAAAATCCTTCAAACGATGAATATGTCAAAAAATGTGTCGACTTGGTTCTTCAGAAAATGACTCTGACCAAAGAAGAACAAGAATCAATTGAAAAAGCAACAGCAGGATCATTATCGTCAATGCCGTGGGTGGTAGCAGCGAACAAGCGATTTACTTGTTCAAAATTTGGACGAATATCAAAAATCGCCAGTCGCAATCAAGATGCGAGCAGACCAAAAAATTCAGTTGTCACTTTCGATCCTGAGGAATCAGATGACGATGAATTCACTAGTGACGACGATGATGACCAATTGTTCAAACCAGACTACGCTCTCGTCAAACTTGAAGTACTTACGGATGAAGAAGAGTCAGAGGACGAAGAGGATGAAGATGAGGACAAGGAGAAATACGAGCACATTGACGAAAATTTTAAATCTACTCCTCATCAATATCCATCAGGTAAACAATACATACAATATTACAATGCATAGTTTATTGTGCGTGAGTTGTTATTACATAAAGATTTGAATGTACTTGATTATTCATGTGCACACATATTTTTGATGATACAGGAACGTGGCAGTTTTTAATCGGAGGTTCAGAGTCGCAACCAAAGACAAAAGTTGCAATTCAACTTGGACAGCCTTCCCGTGGTAAATTGGAACCAGTTCCCTCAACACACAGAAACCCAATTCCGAGAACAATTACTCAAGACGTAGCTCTGTCCAGTCCTCTAAAATTTGGTAATAGTTGTTTCCGATTTGATCAATAATTTTATGTACCTTGACAACTTACTTTATTACAAATTCACTTTGCACTTCTACAGGAATTAAATATGAACAGCTAGCCATTGAGTTGTTGTTCAAATTGCCAGAGTATGCCCATTTACAACAGCAACGTTCATTTCCGGGACTTCGTGTTTCCTCTGATGGAATTTTTGGTGAGCCTTCACAAACGACAACTTTAAGGACAACTGCTAAAAAATTATTGCATTACTTTATTTTAATCTAACATTTAATTATAACAGCTGGAATTGCAGACTTTGAACTACCAGGTATAGCATTCTACAATCAAAAGTTCTCATTAATTACTACTGTAGCTTAACTTTCACGATTAAATGTACTTCTAGATAAAGTTGGAGAAGTCAAAAGCGCTTTCACCGCCATTGGAACAAGCAGTGTCACAGAGTGGATTCAAAAAATGGAAGACGAGCGCAAAGACTGCTACTTAGAGATTGACAATAGCAAGCCTGTACTTTCAAAATCGCACGTCTACTACGCTCAGGTATACGAATATTCATGAAACTTATAGAAGTGATTGTTCCTGACCCCTATATCACTTCTGTTGGAAATAATTTTGTGACCATGTGCTGTACCTCCAGAGGTCACATCAGGTCATCAACGTTTGTAGTGAACCCGAAGACAAAAAAATTATGAAAAAAATCAGGAAGCCCCGGATTTAGATGTTATTTTTTAAGGGGAACAGCATATCCTAAAACCAAAAACTTGTACGACGACCCTTTTTACCCCCAATTGTGACCCCTCGTTGTGAGAAACGTTCTTAATTGTTATGGAAGGGTGCCATTATGTGAAATTCTGATTTTAACTATGAAAAATATTCTGATATCTCGCTTTTAGCTAAAAATAATTTAAATCCGATAATCTAAATTAAAATCAGTGAAATATCTAATTCAAGTTGGTGATCTTGTGGAGGTCAGAGGTCACATAGAGGCAACTTGATATTTGGTCAAAAACTGCCCCACATTCATGTCAATTTAATTGCCAAGTATGAAAATTCTAGATTAAAAAACAGCAAAGTTTTTAAACACCTCAACTTGGTGATTTTAATAGAAAAACGACTAAAAATCGGTCTTTTGAAGCTGTTAACGGGCCCCGGAATCGAAATGGATGTTTTAATCGTTACTGATTGATGAATTTGATATTAATATTTCGTTTGCATGCAATTTTTGGAATAAATTCCTGGGGCGGATTTTGAGGCTTATCCGATAGGGTCCTACCATTTTACTGCATAGATGATTATGTACAGTAGTTTACATTTTCTTATTTACTAATTATAGGTTCAAGGTGAAATGTGGCTGGCAAAAAAGACAACAGCAATATTTGTTGTGTTTGGTTTCAACTGGGGTCTCAACAAACAGCATGGAATTTTTGTTTCGGAAGTCTCCTACGACAAAAAATGGATAGACACCTACATCCCAATTATGAGAAACTTTTACATAACGGAATTCATACCAAGAATTATACGGCACAGTGCGGACATGTTCAACTCTGCCCGGATTCAACACTATACCGCTAGTCGAGCCATGATTAGGGCACTACTACTGAATCACATCAAGAATTCCAAAGAACCCTTATCATCCACTCAACTGCTGCAGTATTTACGGTACAAACTGTTAACGTTATACATGTAAAGTAGTCTACAAATTCGGTTTTGTATGCACTTACCTATTAATATTTTACAACAGGACGAATCATGAGGAGGACTTGGACGCTGTCCACTTCAATTGGCTAGAAGTTCAAGTGGATACAGCACTACGAGAGTCGCAAGAAATTTACTTTGTGGGCAAACTGAAGGATCAAAAAAACAAGAATTTATGGGCCCACAACGACAACACCGAAGACATATACACCAAAACAATATCAAGATCGGACATTGTTGTTCAGTCAACAAAAATTGGCTACAAAATGAGAATACTCATACGACAATTCCTAGTTGACAAGAGAGAAGGCAGCTTTCCCGATGACATTCACGAACATTTAATGCAAGTTTTTGAAAATAATTTACACTTCACTTTACTTTAACTAAGTAGTTAAAATTTCACTAGCAAAAACTTTTGCAACATTTTTTGAGTTTTGTGATGATGATACTTACTACTATTACTTTTAATTGAGTTTTTTAAATGATAAACGAGATAGTCCTTTCCCCAAGAACACCTTTAAGGCTCATTTAGAGTCGGAATGAAATTGAAGATAAAGTAATTACTTTGCTTCCAATTTCACTTTAAAGTGAAATGAATGCGGAGTGAGGTCACTATTGAGAAAGCCAAATTTTCAATCAAGTTTAATTCGCATTAAAGGTCCCAATCTGATAAGAGTCAAAATTTGGCCTGTTCAAATTTGGAAATAAACCTACCATATGTCTTACAATTGATATAATAAGTTACAAAGGCAAAAAATGGTTGTTCCCGGTGTCCGTAGTAACTGATTTCGGATATTCTGTGTCTGCTACTCTGTGTTAATTTTAAAAGGTTTGCTTTGCTAACATCCCATAAAAAAAACAACAGAGGAAGCCCGTGAATTTTCCCAGAAAATTTCAATGCTCTTTTTTCTTTGACTTGCGTACTCCCGCAAACCTGGGCACTCGTTCCTGCTTTTTTGGGGAAGGTTGACTGTTTTTTTTGAACGCAAAGTTGCGTTTGGAGACCTTACTTCAAGGGCCTCAAACTCCATGAATGACCTCAATAAAATTATGCCATACCACATACCATGTTAAGCATGTCCTGTACTTGCAATATGCAGCATTTAAGATAAAAAAGTCAAATATGTCCAAAGAAATAATTATTTTTCCGAAGTTGTTTTTTTCGGGCGCATCTCCGTGTTTTTTTATTCAAACAACTCTTAAGGGTTCACGAGATACAGATTTTTGAAATTGACTCCTTATTTGCAAAAGAAATTGAAACGACGGTACAAAACATCACACACAATAGGATTCAAAATTATTCGAATGAGTTGAAAATTAGCACACTGATGCATATTGACCTCTGAAACAAAGATATGCTCTCAAAGGTCATTTTGTTGAAAACAAAACGTAACCTCTACGGGTCACTTTAGGTCATGACCCTTTCTGGTCAACCCTTAGATCAAAAATTATCAATCATATCAGGTAGCTACCTGAGAATATTTTGAACAAAGTTGTGTTTGGTGTCATGTTGAAAAATTAAGTAACTTGACCTCTAGAGGTCACCAAATGGGTTCGTTTTGACTCTATGATTTTGATTCTATTGTCGTATTACTTCGAGTACGAATCAGATTGTAAAATACTCATTTTGTAACCTTTCTATTAGTACATAAACTTTTGCTCATTCTAATTTGATCGTCAAAGTAATAACTTTTACTTCCATAACACAGCACCAACAACAATGCCGAATTAAATGACCTTGATCCAAATTGGACACTACGCGACGTTCACACTGCCCTTCGCCATAACAGTTGGTTCACTAAAATTTCAGAAGTCAAAAAATACTACTCTGTTACCGTTCATAGTGAGATCCCAATGGTCCCAAGGGATCTGTGGATCGCAACAGTTAACCTGGAATATGTTCAAGGACTTGTCGACAGCAACTTCTACAAGCGTTGGCCAGAATGTACACCAAGATCTTTGGCTCATGCTCTTCGTAAATACATGCTTGAGTGTTTGCAGAATCAAGATAAAGGAATGTTTTTTACTGAAATTAGAGAATACTTGAGGTAAAATTTCTGCTACTTTTAATATAATTATTAAGAAAATTCTGATATTTTGCTATGATGTTGCATTACAAGTAGTTGGTGGTGCTCACTAACGGTTCAAGCTATGATAAATTTTACCAAAAAATGTTTCCTCTGGTTTTTCTTTGTCTTTCACCAGCACAAATCATAATGATGAACTTGAGAAGCTCAATAAAGGTCGAGTAGGTTCGTGGGAATCAAGAATGGGCGAACGTCTTAAAAAGCTCAACGTTGTTGAGTTTTTTAATATCCGTAGACCTTTTATTATTGAGGGATTGCTGATCCAAAATCACAAACAATCCTTGTGGGCACTTACCAGATTCAAGGACAACGTTTTACAACTTCATGCTGATGGATACTACACACGATGGACGACTGAGGTTGCTACTTGTCACGAACTAATCAAGCAAGTCATGACTCCGATTCTGGATGAACGAGATGTCACAACTCCAGAAGTTGTTACTATTATAAGGTAACACTACGTCGTTGCATTACAAATACTTTATTTGATTTAAAAATCTTGTATTTTCTTCTAACTCCAACAGTTTACTTTGCAGGCAGTACAAGACAGACCTAAAGCCAGGACATAATCTGCTGATCGGACTAACTGATGATAAAATTAGAGATTACTTTTATCATGTCGTTAATCATAGCCAAGGAAAATATAGCCTCACTGGTCGTCAAGTTACTAATGCCGCAGGAAGACAAAATAGGTACTACGGAAAAACTCCTTCCGCTGCTGACAGAGCTGCATTAGAACCTCAGACCATAAATCAACTTTTCAGGCTTGTTTTAATTCCTGAACTGAAGAAAAATTGTCTTTCAATTAAACAAATGGTTCAGATTTTGCAGTAAGTATCCGTTCAAACGTAAAACATAGATCCACAACTATCAAACTTCAGTAGTACGTTTTACTTTTCAGAACCTATAAGGCTAACGAAGGAATAGCCTCACACATCGTTAAAGACGTCCACACGGTATTGAGGACCAACGTTAAACAGTTTATTAAAGCGACCCCAGAAGTTAAAGAATATCCCGATAAATTATCAGATGGTACAAGCAAGCGCATGGTCATTCACTACTTTGTTGAGAAAGATAGCCCTGCAAGTGCCTCCAGTAGTTCCAGTAGTCAGCAACCGGACCCATCAGGAAAACAGCAAGTGGCCAGAAAAAGTACGTCTGGAATTAACCCCAGAAATTAAGGATAATTAAAGACTTAATTTTGTTCAACTCTTTCTACTGGTCAACCGTAGTCAAATTTCTTTCTATTTTGTGCGCGTAATGAAAATGTAAAAAAAATTGAAACTATTAATCACTTCTAATTCAGAACAATTGTCACACAACTTGTACTACATGAATCTATTGTTTGAACAAGAAGACAAATATTTGTTGAAAGTGTTCAGAGTTTATAAAACTTAATGAGTATAGAAGATATATGAAGTAAATGAAAATATTTGTATGCAAGCTTGTGAACACCTACATTAAGTATATCATATGCCACACGGTCTTTGATTGCATTTCGTCACCGAATATCAAAAGGTAAATGATGTAAATGCATTGAATCACCAACGGTTTTTTTTGCTCTTAAAAAATAGTTTTTTTCATTGGGTTCTGCGGATTGGAGGAGCATGACAGACTCAACAACTACCAACAACGACCTGCTGATCCTGATTACTAAGTTTATTTTATCATTTTTTAAAAACCTAATTAGTTAATTGCATACTCAAAATTAAATCTACTTTTTTACATAACCCTATTCACAAAGAACGATATGGGATAAGCAATATAAAGTGGGCCCCCTCTGTATTGGTAAACATGAGCCCCTCTTCATTTTACAAATTTGACGTTATGATGATTGTTATGAAAACGTTTCGGGATTAAAAATGATAGATGATTTGAATACAGTACTCCTATTTCCCCATTCCATTTATAACCCGGGTAAGATCCGTGAGTACCCTGCCATGTTAAGAAAAAGTTGTCGACAGCCTCCCCCATTTTTTGATATTTTCTTCCCAGGGACCTATCTCACTCACTTCCCGAGTATGAGACATTTATCATGGAAAACAAACCGGTCAGGTCAAATCATAGACCGATTTTCGGGTTATTTCCCAAGTAAAATGACTATTTTCAGCTACTTAAACACTTGTTTGTTTACTCATATTCGGCAAAGACACTAACATGGGTATGGGGCAGTTTTTGACCAAGTATCAAATTTCTCATTTCCTTCAAGGGCATTAACATTGTTGGGGCTGTGAATTACTACGAGAGTCATCAAGGAGATCTGGGTTGGTGTAGAACTAACAATTTGAAAATGTTAATTAATGGAAATTTAAAAAATCAAAAATAATGACGACTAATATTCAATTATAGGTTCCATGATCCACGAGATGGTGCATGTGATCCAGGCGTATGGAAACTGTCCTGGTTGGCTGACGGAAGGTAATTTACGATTACTGCTGGACACTCAAGATTGGTTATTCAAGCTAATTGTGATTGAAATTCTAATTCATAGGAATTGCTGACTACATGAGGTACTACCATTATGAACCGAACAATGCACCCTCTAAACCTCGACCAGACCAACACTACACCAACGGCTACGGTGTCACCGCCTACATGCTCAATTATGTCCAAGTGACTGCGGGAAATTTGGTTTACTGGATCAACAAGGACTGCAGGGAGAACACTTACAATGAGGACATATGGGCACGATTGACCGGGAAAAATGTTGACCAATGGTGGAACGAGATGTTGAGCAATGGATAAATTAATTATACATTTACTGTGTATTTTATTTAAAATGTTTTATTGATTTAGAATAAACTGAAAACTCAAAAACTAAACAGGAAAAACATTTTCAATTTTCTCCAGATGACACAAAAATCGATAAAAGGAGCAATTTTTGTTACAACTTTTTTTCCCCTTCTCAAAGGCCAGTCCTCATTAAAGTTTTTTGGGTCTTGACATTTGAAAGTGTGAACGAAAAGGATTGGGCATATGAGATCTTTGAAATTTTTTTCATGGTTCTTTTCAAATGTTCAATAAAGATTAACCAATTCAGTACATTCATCATATCATTTTGCTATTGATTACATGGACATACAAATTAAAGTTAACTCTCATTTTCAAAATTAGGAAAACAATTCTAAAATTACATTTTGAGCTTGCTGTGGTAGTGGGGAGGTGTCTGAAGTGAAAATTAAAGGTCATTATACAGAAAATTCGCTTTTTTCTTATAGGCCGATCAGTGTGGCCTGTGTCTATGTTGAATTCAACTTGAACGCCATCTGGAAATCTTTCCAAGGAACTGGACAAACTTCCTGATGAGTGTCAATATTTTTAACATTGAAGTTTTTTCCTGACAGGAAAATTTCAAATTTCAAATCTCAGTGTCAATGTCAGCGGTTCACTGTTGTTGGTTTTTACAATGGGCATATGTTCAATTTCACCTGTCACCTCTTCTCTTCCTCAACGCTACGTTGGCAAAACTGGAAAAATAATTAAGTACGCAAGATTTTGTATTCATCTCTAATTTGCAAAATATTCCATTCCAGACCTTGACTTCACGAGACTTTTTCAATATCCGACTGTTATACAATGAGACGACATTTACCAGATCCCTAATTCCCACTTTACCCAATCCAATTCAATGAACAGGAAACTTTTGCTAGGCTCCACGTGTGCTTAACAAAAGAACTATTGTCCCAAATGTGCATATCACATTTTTTATTGGCCAACAAATTTTCAGAAAAATTTGTACTGAACATCAGAATCAAGTTGGACGTTGGACGACAGAGTAGAGACGAGACGAGTTAAAAGCATTTGTGATCTTTAGCCTCAGTTTCAAGTTTCAAGTGTCTGCACGAGATCTCATCATGTTGAATTTCGAGCTGCTTCTACGTCTCTCCATTTCCCTTCTAATTTTATCCACAATTTTAATTGGACAAATTGTAATTATTTTCAATCAACTAAATTTTGAGTCAATTTTCAACTTGTTGGAGATGCCTTTTTTAAGAAATTAATTAAAATCTTAGAAATCTAAAACAAAATTGATAAATTTATGGTAATAAAATTGTAATTTTTGAACGTCCAGAATGGCGCCAAAAAAGACGAAAAGAAAGGGGATTCAAAATTGGGGACTGCTAAACCAGCTGATGATAAAGTCAAAGACTTGGTTGAGAGGTTGGAACCCGACATCAGAGAAAAGATTTGTGCCCTCACTACTCAATTGTGTTTAGAAGGAAACTACCCTATAGAAGCCCAACTGTACAAGAAGCAAGTCGTGACAGGCACAAACTATTTTGTGGCTGTCTCTATGCAGGACCGATGGTTCCATGCCCGCATCTTCGAACAGACATGGACAGAGACGTACGAAATATTTTTGCAAATATAACAATGATATTTAGTATTTTTTGAAATTCATTTGGAAATGACTCGACTTTATAGGGCTTTGCTTGAATTTTGGGCCTGCAATGCAAACGAATCCTTTCAAAATGGGCTAATATGTTTGCAGCAGTAAAACTATTGATCGGGCAGTAAATATTAAAAATTCTACTACATTTCGCAGTTAGGTTTGTTTGATTGAAATAGCGAGCGAAGCGAGCTGTTAGATGAATTCACAAACACTTACTGCCAAAAAAACTGCTGCTTTCAATATTTTCACTGTCTGATTGATATTTTTACTGCCTTTCAAAATGACCTTTAAAAGCCATGTTCGAGTCGAATAATTATATAATATTTTTTATGTAGACCAATTATATTCACAACTTTTCCAAATCAAGTTCCAAAAATCGAATGCAATTCTATGCAAGTAGCTTCTAAAGTTATCTCAAAATCTCTCTTTTCGTGTGCATTTTATGTTTTATAATTTTTTCTCGAATTCAAAGCACCAAAATATTCAGTCTTTATAAACAACCTGCAGTTTATATGGACGTAGAATAATGTTTCGAGCAACATACTGACCGAATACTGACAAAAAATATTCAATGAGATCTATGCCAGGCCACTCAAAATGACTCTTGGTCCCAACATCCAAGGATAGTCCTACAGAGTCAATTGAATTTAAGTAGGGGGAGATCCGAGAATCCATAAGCTCATAAACTTATGGACTCCTATACAGCCATGGAAACAGTTGTGTCGACTTTTCTGATTCGAGTTGCCATAGTCGTTTATGGACTTTATGAGCTTGTTTATGAATTCTCGGGTCTCTCCCTAATATTTTAAAATCTAGGGTGAGAATTCTCGAATTGTAAAATATTTCAAAAATTCAATTGAAATCAAATTGAGTTCCAAAAGAATTTATGACTAAGAATGTTTAGCTTTATTTTTCATCTGGGAGCTGGAAACTACTCGCTTTATCTGTATTTAATTTTTATCTTAATTTAATTTCAAATGTAATTGCAGACTCGAACTCGTGGACCTGATTGGCCCTAAAGGAAAGAAGGAAGAAATTAAATAC
>JAQHQX010000156.1:0-17399 GCA_034694425.1 Arrhopalites sp. Gr-Col-00791
CAGATTTTCCATCCCGACTCGGGATGTCGGGATGTACTTTATCATGTCCCAGTTTAAACACGAATTGAAATACCAGACTTTCGAAAATTCATATAAAAAATTGGATCAATTGAAATAACATTATAAATTCTTTTCGAGTAAATATTAACAATTTCCAAAGCTTTCGACTGTACTTATGAAAATAACGTTTAATGTTGATTGAACTGGTTGGAAGTAACATTTATTTACCATTAAAATCGTTTTTGTAGAAACTTGCAACTCGAGAAAGTCAATGTCGTTCGCTTATTATTGGCTTTCAGTACACTGTGCAGTTTAGCCCAAATGCATTAAAAAATCTGCCGGGGCCGCGTTTTTGGGTCTTTCACAACGGCTGTAGATTTATGCCTCGAAGCCGTAAATAAGCGGTCGTCCGCTTATTTATACCATTGCGGCAAAAGGATATGGCAGGCATTACATGGGCATTTTATTTTCTGTTCAACTGAACTGAAACTTTGCAGAAATCTTCCTTAAACCTCTTTAAACAATGTTTAAATGGGCCACTTTCCGGGTGAGTCAAGAAAGTCAAAGTCAAGCCACTAGCGTGTCAACGTATCCACCATAGAAATTGATTTATTTAACATGGGCCGCAATTAAATATGTCACAGTGAAGTGGCATAATTTAGAAAATAGAGTCACGAATCAGCTTCAACGAGCGTCACCTTTCTGAATCCAAAACCAATTAGTGATAGCTCTTGGAACTGCTTCAAACGTTGCGTCTCGTTTAATAATTAAATACTTAAAGAAAATACTCGTATTATGGCCCACAGCAGGATTTAGTTCATATGCCGTATATTAGCGCGCAGGCCAATATCTATGATTTTTTCTAATAATGGCTGGGATCTATAATTTGAGTACTTAAAAAGTGTTGAAGATCAAATTTACATTTAAATACCAATATACCATATACGGAAATACCATAATATGGTATTTCCCGTACGAGTTTATTTGACCACCTTAGGTATTATCTAAGATTGTCAAAGTAACTCGTCAAACCAATTTTGAAGAAAATGCATAAGGGAAAACGTCTAGAATTCGCAAGGGACCACGTGACATGGAACAAATAGTGGAGTAAAGTTGCTTTCAGCGACGAAAAAAAACCTCGATGGATCGAGCAGGTATTCTCACTGTTCACGATCTAAGAAAAGAACCCAAACTTTTCGGCAGGAGCCAACAAGGTAAGACAATTTATTATCAAACGACTTCAAAAATTTACTTTATGGGGAATCGTGCCATTTTAGGAGGAGGATCGGTAATGGTTTGGGAATCATTTGGATACAATGGAACTCTGGAATTGTATGTACTTGACCATCGAATGAATTCTAAGAACTAACAGGAAGTTCTCAGGGCAAATATAATTCGTCAAGGAGCTAAAGTTGGCGGAAATAGATGGATATTCCAACATAGCAACGCGTTTATTCACCGGTCGGAGTACACAAAGCGTGGCTGAGGTAAAGAAAAGTGCGAGTTTTGCCTTGGCCTGCTCTTTGTCCGGATTTGAACCCCATTGAGAACTTGTGGGGAATTATGCCTCAGAAGGTATATGCCTATGGAAGACAATATGGGTTAGAAGAGGACCTGAAGATGAAGAAAGTAATTTTTTTTATCTGGGAGAATGTTGCTCTTGAAACCCTTCGAACTCACATCGATTCCATGAAAAGTAGAATTTTTTAAGCGATCCAGTCAAGGTTAGGTTAGGTCAAGGGGAGGACATATAAAATACTAATGCCCAAAATTCATGTTCTACATTTTTTTGAGACTTAAATGTAGTATTGAAAATGTCTGAAGCTATCATTTTGAGACTGTCAAAATGAATACTGTTCTCTGTTTCAATTATTTGTTGTCGAAAATTGATAACGTTGGACAGGAATGTGTGGGATACCATTACTAACATTTGTATGTAATATGAAGGCTTAACTCGTAACTGGTCGAATATGGTCATCAATTTGACCTCAAGCTATCATTTTGAGACAGACTGTAATAAAATAAATGGAATTGTCACTCAAAGTATTTGAAGGTGACATTTACATTTCGACATCAATTCGTATCCTAAATCTATGACGCAATCCTTTATCTTAAAATTTCTAGGGGGGAAAAAGGTTGTGAGTGAGTTTCTCTTGTGCATCTTGGTGAATGTCGTTGGTAGGCATTTCAGTTTCAAGGTATTTGGTGTAACTAAACTTCTCCCTGTAAGTTCAACCTGATCTTGAACTCTAAATCCACATCGCGAACCTCAAAATCCCCACTCAGTACATTCTTCAGTAAAGACCTGCTCAATTTAAATGCCCCTTTGTTGTCGTTTAAGCGGATTCCAACAATAAATTAGTTTGTACTGCCTAGACCAAGCGGTAAAATTTCAATCTTTCGACTTTAGAGATATTGATCTGTGATCGTGTAGTTGTCAAATGGAAATAGAAAAAGAGTTTTTGGATGTTTCACAATTTGTTGGCTGGAAATCTGTTAGCGTTGGGTGAACTTCAAATTTTATCGGTTACGAAAGCGATGGATAAAAAAAATTCGTTGTTAGACAATTTCAAAAACGTCCAGAATTTTTCCGACAAAAGATAATTGTGTCAAGCAAGAAACTGTCCAATGGCAAAAATAAGATCACCCTAATACTTAACAAAAGTTGAAAATTATTTTGCTTCCGAACTTGAACAAAATGTCATAGAATCCAAGGACTAATTCCATATCAATTAAGTGACTTAATTTAAGTTGAAGTACTCTATCACTTAACACTACTAAGGTTTCCTCATGAGACCATTATTATGAATTTATAATCACCGTGAGCAAATATTGCCCAGAGTTTCATAATCATTGTGGGTGTTAGTAAAACCCAGGCCGCCAAGTGCACGTTGAACGTCGGAGTCCACGTTAGTAAATCCACGTCGACGTGGACGTGAATGTGGCGAAGTAGATTTTACTAACACCCGTCATTGGCCCTGTGGCCTATTCCTATTAGAATAAAAACGGTGTGGAGCATCCAACTCATAAATTTTGTATATTCGATATTCACACTCTGAATCTCATTGTCACTTCAAGTAATCGGCCAAATTGAAATGTTTTATTAATTCCTTTATTCATTGTACTAAAACAATTCTGTTTCGTTTCCAAACTAAAAAAGAAAATGCAGACAATTAACAAGAGAGAGAAATCAAATGGATATCGACTTTAGGTTGTGAAGAATTTGAAAGATTACACAGAAATGAGACTCTGCCATTAAAACAAGTCTACACTAAGAACTTTACTCGCGAGAGTGAGATCCTTCAGAATTTTAGAATTTTCATCTACATTCCGCTTTGCAAAACCAAATGGAGATGATAATTTTTCACGGAAAGGAAATTCTTTTGAGGAAAACTTAGGGTCTTCATAAAACCAGTTCCCGCACGATACGAAGCATACCCGATAGGTGGAGGATTATTCTTATAGGTTCAAGTATACACAAAAAAACACTTTCTAATTCAACTGTTTATCAGACAGTTCACTTTGATACGTTCAGAGTCTAAAAAATTAACCGACAACACTCATGACCAAAGATGCAAATTTTTGGAAATTGATTTCCATCGTCACAAGGATTCCCGATAAAAAGCATTGAGTAAGCGTAGGACACCTTGTGGAAATTTTGAGATAATTAATTTTCAAAAATTGCACCTTTGGTCATGATAACGTAAAATACTTCAAAAACTTCAAATGTTCTCCCAGTCCTTATTTGTGCCTCTTGAAACAATTATTTTAGCCACTTTCCTATGCTTCTTGCAAAATTCTTCACAATCAAAAGTTTTTGTTTGAAATTCAAACTGGACATTTAAAAGTTAAAGAAACAAATTTTCAGGGGAATACTTGAGCAACAGAAAAAGTTGAATTATTTTCAGCACTAAAAGTGGCCAACATCTTAAAAGTTTCTTGTTGAAATGCTAACTCCAAATTTACTTCGATATGGCTTCTGGTGTTTGAAATTGGCCTGCATCCTCAACGTCATTCCAATGGAATTAGATTTGAAAAGCTTCAAGTTGACCCAGCAAAAGTCCAAATGGCGACAAAACACCTTCTACATTTTGTGGGGATACTCTCTCATTCGATCCTGTCATCTCCTCGTGGTGCTCAGTTTGTCCTTCTTGGAAAAACCACTCCCAGTGGTGGACATTGCAATCATGTTGATACTGTTCACCCAGCAGTCCCTCATTACCTACATCAGTTACAAAGAATTCGTTGTGAGTGCTGATTTGAGCGTCAAGGTGTTCAATAGCATCCAGTACAAGCCGGATGAGGTTTATGAGGGAAAGTCTCGATGGTGGATCTTGCGGAAGGAGTTGAATGTCCAAGAAATTCTCACTGTTAATATCTCATTTCTAATTAATGCTTTCCTCATCTGTCAAGTGATTTTGATGTGGGCGAAACCCAATTTGCGTTGTTTCATTTTGTCACCTTGGAAACAAACTGGTGTACTTGTTGCGATTTCTATGGTTACAGAGCTCACACACATCTACCTCCTGGTTCAAACCATGATATTTTCCATATTTTGTGAACTCTCCGAAGTCTTGACGCTGCTTCAGCATATTCGAGAATGTGTCTATTCTCTTGAGTAAGTCAAATATCTGAATTTCGAATGGTTACTATCACAACTGACCCACTTTAACAAGCTCTTGAATCTAATTTAAAGTGCTACACAAATACATATATGTTTGAGTAGTGTGCGATTAAACTTTAGACATGACAGTTTTTAACCTTCCTTCCATGATAAATTGACTTAATGGATTCTACATGTGAATTTTTTCAGGATGAAAAAGTCGAGTGATTGGTGGGATCAGTTGAACAAAATTCGAAGAGTGCAAAAAGAATGTCGCATCATCCACTTGCGTATCAGCCATTTTAATATTCTCTTCTCACGAGTATTTTTTGCTGCCAAATTGATGTGTTTGACCATCGCTATTGCAGGTACATTCTTCACTATCCGATTCCACTCAGAACATCCCACCATCTCGATATTGACTCTGTTTGTGGCTGCTCATGGAATCTTTGATTACAATATCATCTCCTACAAGTTTTTCAAAATTCCCAACATGGTCAGTGACTTCAAGGATGCCATTTTGGTCGCTGTGAATAAATGGACCTTGTCCAGGAAATTAGGATGGACTCGAATTGCTTTCGCGCTTCATCATCAGGATAACAAAGCTCGTTACGCGAGGTGGAGACATGAAGTTAAGATGGAGTTGATGAGGACAGTCAAGGCGACCCCGAATCTGGGACTGAGTGACGGAGGATTTCGAAATTTCGAACGAGCATCTACTCTCAACTTTCTGGATTTTTATGTGAATCAAGTCATATCTCTTGTTCTCGCTTTCTAGACGACCCTCACATCTGTTTAACACGACTCTTTCATATTCAGTTTGTCCGAGTCGGTAATCGGACTATTCAACCCAAGAAAAATTTGTATTGCAAATCAGTTAAATTTAGAATTAAATTATTCTTTTCCAATGCATTCACCAATAGAGTTGAAAAATTTAATGGGCATTGTTTTCTTCCTCAGGTATTTTAATAAAAAATCCGATAAATAAATTAAAACCCTGTTTCTGGCTTAACCTGAGTGGTGAATGGGTGCTAAGTGGATGAGCTATAGGTAGGTTTGTTTGGTTGTATGGCGAGCGAAGCAAGCCCAGTTAGAGAATACAGAAGACACTTTCACTTTTGCTCGCTCCATCCGAAGGATCGAAAGGTCTCAAAAAAAACATGAGGTATATTCGAAGTAAATAAAATGCTCAGGCACTTACCCACTACTATATTTTATTTTACCACGATTTTATTCGTTTTATCGGAGTTTCGATTAAAATACCTAAGGAAAAAAATGACATCTATTAAATTAGCCAACTCGATTGATGATTACATTGGAGAAGAATAATTTTATTCTAAATTTAACTAATGTTCAATACAAATTGTCCAGGGTTGAATTGTCCTAGAATTGTCTGAGTCGTAGCTGGAAGTTGTTGAATAGAAGAACCACGACCTTGACTTTTGAAAAGATAAAGAATCGACGGATAGTGAGCGAAGAGAACGAAGTCCCTATATGCTATAGGTCAGAAATTTCAAAAAATCAATGTTTCTTGTCAAATCAAAACAGAATTTCAAAAAAATTGGCCAGAAGGTGTCCCATAGCCTAAGAACGAACGCTATTAATTTTGGCCGTAATTAGTTGAGCCATTCCAGAAATTTTAATGTTTTGATTCATTTTTGGGTCTAACGCCCTGTAAATAGTTTGTTGATTTTGAATTCCTTAGCAATTTAAAATCAACAAACTATAGTATAATTGCTATGCCAACGACCGCCTATAAGTACTTTGTTTTTGAAAAACGTTTGCTCACCGCACACTGTGGCGGTTGGAAGAAGAAAAGCGAATTTTCTGAAAAATATGAAGTTCAAAATTCGAACAAACGGCATTAAAAACTGTGTATCTGTCGTCCTCAAACATTTTAAAGTCTTAGAAATTTTAAAAAAATAATAGAAGTAACAAATAATTTTTTAAAATAGCCAATTGCATTAAAGTAAATGAGCAATTTTGAAAGTGTTGTCGCATGTGAGTGGGAAAAGGTGCCAAACTGAGACTTTTGGACAGTTGTGCGATTTGGATTATTTTACACAAAATTGGTTGCGACAACCAAAAATACGAGTTTGAACAGATGTTCTCTCGGCCATTCAATTGCATTTTATGTGCAGACATCCACAGGGATAAATTCTCAATATCCCGAAAGGTCATTGTAAAAAAGGATTAGGATTATTTCTGCCAACTTGATCACTTTTTTCAGGCATCCGTCACAGTTTGCACCGATTGATTATTGAAAATTCAATTGGAAATGCTTTGAGCCGCAAAAATAAAGAAATTGAACGCAAATTTTGTTACCTCAAAAAACCAACATGGACCGCAAAATTAAAAACGTTCAAAATAACTCCTGACGCCCCACACTGTTCCCGATTCAAGAAAAAAAGATAATTTTGATGAAATCGCAATTCCTCCAATGTCGTCTTTTTAACTGCTAGTCGACAACTACTATCCCCATGTATGAAGAATTGAAAATGGGTTAATATTTTTGCGGCACTAAATATATCAATGTTGGCACTAAATTTTTCAGCACTAAAAATACTTTGGCACTAAATGCATAATCAGTAATAATAGCGGGCGCAGCGAGCAGTAAGAGTATACTCGAAAATACTAACATTTTTAGTGCTACAAGGAATATTTTTGGTGGTGAGTGAATTTTCTTAGTTGCAAACGGAGTCAAAAAATAGTGCCATGTTGATTTTAAATAGTGCCACGAAAATACCACCCATTGAACATTAAAGTTTATGTTCAAACTGACTGAATGATAAATTCACAATAAGCTAAAACCCAAAATTTGAGATCCATGTTTGTCCATAGAGGTCGGTTTATTGAACGTTTATTGAAGTCAATAAATAGTTTCAATTAATTTTAGGCATTTTACGGCAGATGGTATTTTGGTCATTTCATTTATTCACAAATATGTTCAATAAATAATTTCCTTTACAATGTGCATATTGTATAAGGAGATTATTTAATGAATTCAGAAAATCAAGTATGTCAACAATTGGACGCCAGGGTTCCCTGACGCCCTAGAATTCCTTTTTTTGCCGCTATTTTTGATCTATCCAATTAAAAGGATCCAAAGAGCCCAGATCTCAACCCAATTGAAGAGTTCTGTAATATTATTAAAAAAATTGTCAAAAAAGATTTTAAGCGAAAACAGTTGAAAATGGAAATGATGAATGTGCGGGACAATTTGTGGGCTCCGGAGCCTGAAATGATCACTTAAATTTTCCTTTACAAAAGTCTCTGAAAGCTGCAGATGATATGAAAGACACAAAAAATGAATTTACTTATTTGCATACATTGTGGCTGATGTGCACATTAAAGTGTTCATTAATGAGTAAGAAATGCCTACTAAGAATCTTATTGTAAAAAATGCTTATTAAGAATCTTATTGTAAGATGTCATACCAAGTTATCTAGTCAACGATGAGAGAAAGAAGAATATTCGATATGAGGGTGATTGTATTAAAAATTAACAATTCATAAGAAATGAAACACGATTTTGAACGAAACAAAACAAATTGAATAAGTTCGTGCAGTACCAGAGCTACCAGACCATCCTTACGAAAATTCTGGTACGTTATTTATGCAGAGCTCCTGTACCTTTTCTCATATTCTGTCATATAAATGGATTGGAGGCGGCGCGTTGGCAATAAAACCTTCACGACGATTTTGCTGAAAATGCTGTTGGAAAATACAACTTAAATGGTTCGAGAAAGTTTTGTAATGGGAGTCAACAATGTCATAGTGAATTCTTCAAGTAATCCACTTTTGTCGAATCCTTGAATAAAATTAAGACGATCAAACTGAATTGATTCCACCTTCAGAGAACAACTCATGTTTAACCAACACTTGCTACGAAGACAACTAAAAGGTATCCAGTTTGTTTAAACTAAGTCTTATTTAGGAAACCCACAATTGTACAATCTCTTGGATTTCTGGAAACATCTTGATCATACTGTTAGTCCATCAATTGTTTTCTTGATCATAGAGTAGCAAAATTTGCTTACATTTGCTCATTTCTTCATTGCCTACGACCTATGTTGACATTAACATAAGGCTGCTCGCGAAAACAATATTTTAGTATTAAAGTGTCCGGTTGCAATGCGTAAAAGGGTTTGGCCCCTTGGAGAAATTGGGAATTTGGTAAGCCCAGGCGCACACTGATTCAAAATTAATACAAAAGCGCCTTTGGAAATTAAGGACAGTTTTCAGTCGAGAAATACAAATAAATATTCGATGACGCCAAAAATTTCATTTTAAAATTGTTTCTGGAATTTTGACATAATTTCGCTCTGGACGTATGTACGCCGATTGTGGTAAATGAAAACAAACGAAAGTTCAACTGGTTGAGAAATGGCCAAGTGGTAAGTTGCAGCACCCAATTTTGGTAGAAATATAAAGAGGGTTATCTATTCTGTTGGTGGGAATTGTCAAATCTTTGGCATCTTCTGGAACTCACTTGAAGAGGTCAGAACCAAAACGGGCTATCTGCATTTTGGAGAAAAACGCGATTTAATGTTTAAAAAATAGATTAAATACTCGTTCATTTATTTGAATATTGCATTAGAATTAATTGTTCGTCAAAATAATGTAGTAATTAAAAGAAAATCAAATTAAATGCCAAGTATTTCTTGTCCTTAGAAAATTTTGATTCCAACACCCGGCAACTGCGATGGGAGCCAATAGAATTCCTCCTTTTGAATTTGAATGTCTTAGAAAATTCTCCCTCTTTCCTTCCAAGGGATATTTTATTGAAAGTTGAATTAAATTATTTACAGCTACTGTGATGTTTAGTTGTGATTCTTTTAATCATGGAGAGTTAGAGGGTGTTGGAAAGTAAATATTTTGAAGTCAAATTTTGTGAATCTGTCATTGTAAATGTGAGTTTTAAAAACAAAATCAAAATGTTCTTTTCAAAACGGACCACTTGCAATTTTTAATTTCAAAATTTGAGAAAAATACGAAACCGTGATTTATGTACCTTTCACAGAATATTTATGTTGATTTTAGACAACTATTTGTCTCTTCACACAAATTTAAAATTCGTTTTTAAACCTTTAAACAGAAAAAGTCGATTCCTGTAAAATGAGCATTTTGGAGATAGCCCGTTTTGGTTCTGACATCTTCACAACAACAAGAAAATTCCGATAGTGACATTGTCCACTTACCGTCAAACTCAACTCAGTGACTGGGTAAGTGGATAGCGGTCACTGGTCGGTGGTCACTGGGTCATTTGGTAAATGCTGCTGGCTGCCCAAAAATTACATTGAAGTTACATGGCCCTAATTGTTTTTGAGTTTTTGTAACAACGCGCACTGCGCTCGCTACTTCAATTAGAAACACCAAAGTCCTGACCCATGTTTTTTAATTACTTTAAAAATAACAAGTGCACGAAAATTTCAATTTAAAAAAACCACAAAGTAATCCGATGTTAAATTAGCAAATGAATCATACGAATATGCCAGAATTTCAAAAATATTTTCAATACTCTCTTTGTAACGCATATAAAAACGAAATTATAACAACTGATTTTCTAACCATTTACATTGATAACAATTTATCTTTATAATTTTGGTCCAGTATACCAAGGGACCTGTATAACAATTGCTGTATAACAAAAGACTTTATAACTATGGACATGAGATCGAGTGAAGACGAAAAAGTGTGCAATCTTACATTGTTTGGCAAGTTTATCAAAAACCTATTCAAGTTTTACCATCATCATGAAGGAGATATTTCAGCAACTAAAAATGGCAAATTTCTGTGTGATCCAGATGTTGATACTTCAACTCAATTTGGTCACAGCTTCTCGGATGTTGCTGTCAAAGCCGATGGACCAGAATGACCACATCGTAAACCTTGATCAAGTAATCGGTACGTCGAACGATTGTTTTTATTTAATTGGCTACATCAAAGAACAAGCAAATCTGACCACAAATCCCTCGAATGGTCGTCCATTTGGAACAACACAACCCACAATTCTAAATCAATTTCACTACGATGAACACAATCAGTTCAGAAACCCAACCATTGTACCCCGACTATTCGATAGAACATGTCCTCTGTTGACAATTCCAATACAGCTCAAGTATTCAAAATGTAACATTGCGGTCCTCTTTTCGGCTGAAAAATATTCTGATGGAAAATGGAGATGCGAGCTCCATCGTGAAATTTATTATTTTTATGAGCGCCAACATATGAGGGCATCACTGGTCTTCATGATACAATTGCCCCATATCGAACCTATAGAATTTGAACGCTTTTCTGCCGCATATTACATTGAAATTAATCTAAATGCGCCCACAATATTTATATGCTACAAGTACAAGCAAAACCCCCATCTGGGAAACGGATTTCTTGGTCCGGACTGGAAGTACCTGGATAATGATTCTGATGCGTCCAGGAAAATAACACCGTCCAGCAACTCTGAAACTGGACCTCCACTGCTTGAATTTGCATGTTACAAAACCAAATATTTTAGTGAGGATGGATCGGACAAAATCATAATGACCTGCATCCCAGCATTAGGAATTGAAAGCTTCACGTCATCTTCGTCTTTATCCAAAACTGCATCTGATTGCTTGAAAAAAATGAGGCAATACTACAGCGACATGTATGAAAATGGATTGTCGGCTCACTGGGGACTTCAATATGACTCTAGAGACTACGACAAATTTTACGATATCGCACGGAACAATTTGGATGTTCAGTTGGGCCTCCGCTCACCAGTTGGGGGGAAAAAAGCCCTTTTGGAACTGGAATTCTCGACGGTAGCTTTCATTCTTTCAAGTCTCAACAGAACGCTTGTTTATAGTGACCATTATCCACAAATGATGATAAAACGATGGTCTGCATTGGAACCTATGAGACGTGTAGAGCCGGATTCAAACAAGTATGATCACTTGATGGTCGGAGCGGGTAACTTTGTGAAATTCATTACTACAGATTCTGTAACTGAGAGTAGTTGGACGGTTCTCCCTCTCATTAGTCCGTTTCAGTTTTGGGTGTGGATTTCGATGGTCATTTTTGCTGCAGTCACTGTACTTCTGTTTTGCATCTTGTTGTTTCCAGAGTTTTATTTGCGTGACAATGGACATGGGAAAATCCTGTTCTTTCTGAAGGGAATCAGTTGGTTCTGTAGCACAACTTTTGATGGATTCTATTGGGTGTTGACTATCCTCATGGAGAAACCCAGTGAGGATTCTGGATCACACAAAATTTTTCCGGTCATCCGACGTATAATGTTTGGGGCTTGGTTGCTCATGGGACTAGTTCTGACAAATGCTTACAGGGGGCTTATCAAATCCAACTACGCAGCTCCCTTTCCCTCTATGACGAATTGGACCCATTTGGCACAATTCAAAATTCCAAATGACAACTTCATAATCCATTTCGGTATTGAAAAGTATTCACCGAAATACGTGGATCCTTTTAAAAACATTTTAAAATCCGGGTTGTTCCATAGTTCAAGTCTACATGGTGCGTATTTCTTCGTCTATCGATACTTTAACACGTTGCCCTGGAACCCACTGCGCACCAACACGTATAACGATTACCATATTTGTTGGAAAGAATGCTGTTTTATGTTAATTGAAACTACAAATAATGTATCGGAGAATACATGCTACGATGAGTTTATTATTGTATTTAAACAGTCGAAATGTAATCAGGTTGAATCATGTGCTAGCTTCAATCGATGGCACTTGATGTTTAAGCGTAGCCAGAAAATCAGCATCCAGGATTTGAGGGAATCGTCAAATAGATTCATCGGAAATGTCATGACACAACCGAAACAATTACTTTTGGTTTTGGAAAAGGATTTCGAAATGTTTTGGAACAGATTCAAAATTTCCATGAGGACAAATCCCAATCTCAAGTTTGGTCATAATCGACTTATTGATGACAGATACCAAACTCGACATGAATACTACCTTTTCGAGAAGCGCGACTCTCCTCCATCGTCCTTAATTGAAAGTTGGGCCAATATGCGACGAGTGTTGAAGAGATTGACCATTTTGCTGACATCAGGGATTTACTGGCATTGGGAGAAATGGCATCACATTTCGTTCACGCAAAAGGAACAGAAGATATTGGACAATTCGACGAGGATTGACGAAGGGGTCAAGGAGTTTTTACCTCTGGGGTTTCCTGGGTCTGATATTCACATCATTTTTCATGGTTTCGCACTGGCGACATTATTTTCGAGTGCGATTTTACTAGTCGAATTGGCTTGTAGATTTCCATGGCTCTGGTTTCTGTTCAAAATGTGCTGTTTGATTCGACTTGTAATGAACATGGTAAGAAAATTCGCGGAAAAATGTCTGCATCATGCAAAATCGGGTCATGACGTTCTCAAGCGAAAATGGGCATCCTAATATATCCCACGTATGAACAATTGAACATTAAAGTTGATGTTCGAATTGACTGAATAATGAATTCACACAAAGTGGTAGCACAAAATTTGGAGATCCATGTTATTGGGTAATATCAGTGGCTCTGCTAACTCATCTTATGGCAGATGGTTTTGTTGACATTACGCTACACAATAGCAATAGAAGTGACATGGAACGTGACCAAATAGACTGGTTTTCAGGTGAGATAATTAAGATTCAAGATTGACATTTTGAAGTTCTAATGCCAACCTTGGAAATTTAAAGGATGATTGCTGATCTTAATCTATTTATCGGAATTTTAATTATTTTATAGAATATAATATTTATTTTTCGCCGGCAATAAATGTACGTCATCACCAATTAAAAAATAAAATCAAGTTAAATAAATTACAACAGAATTGTAACGAGCTTGTGTGATCCTCATTCTGTACAAATCAACCAACATCGCCTTCTAGTGGAATCAACAACGAACTAATTTGTCCAACTTGTCAAAAATTAACATTTCCGGGCAGTAGTCAATATTTAAAATTTGAAATGCGAAATATAGTTGCTTCTGTATACCTCGTTACTAAAATGTGCTGTCAGAGATTTAAATAATTCTGTTCTTCATACTTTACGTCGTTTTCCGTAGAAGCTGAATTGTGTGGTGTGGTTTTAAATGACAAGTAGACTTGGAATGAAGGATCCATGGTGTTCGGCCTTACTGAAGTTTTTTGGCCTTGTCTGTGAATTTGTTTTGCTGACTTTTCGCACCACAACATTTTCGATAGAGGGCTCTAGCAATGAGGAAGTCAATGTAGCCGATCAAGCCGAGAGCCAGAAGGAGGGTAGCCATGACATCCCAAGAGTAGTACTGAATGGTGGATAGGTCTCGAGCTGCTGATCTGAGATGGGGGGCTCCTCCGTGTCTCAGAACGTAGTCCACCCAGTACACGGCTTTATCCAGTGGCTGGTCTTTCTGGTCGTGGTAGGTCTTCGACAACGTTTTAGCCCTCTCGCGGTAACTGCAAATACTAGAGCAGTCACGATCTAATTTCATCGACATGTTGATCAAGATTCAAATAGTCTAAACGTAATTTGAAACGAGTTTTGATTTTCTGAAAAAATTAAACTTTCCATTAATAATTTTCAGACATATTTTAAAAAATCTGTTAATACAAAAATTGAATATGGAACGAAAGTATTTTGTAAAAAGATTGATTAATAATTATAAAATAAGGTTAATTGAGGCTAAATGGTAAAATGGAATCAGTCAAAATCCTGTTAATGGTATCTCCGAGAATTTCCTCTGTCAAGTCACTCAGTTCGAGAGAAATTGCGAATCCCAATGTTGATGCCTGTTCCATGTTGGCGGGTTGATCTCCAAACATGGGAATTCCTATTTGTGCAAATATTTTTAAGTTTATTTATTTCATTTGAAAGAAAATGCCTATTAAATTGACTTGAATAGAATTAAGTGCAAGATTAAAATGATGATTGTGAATGCTTACAAGTGGAACACCCGCATAAATGGCTTCGGTGATTGTTTTTAAAAAATAAAATTCAGGTGAAAAATAACAATGCTTTCGCCGCTCTCTAACAGCTCGCCTCGCTCGCTACTTGAATCAAACAAACCACCTCCAATTACTGATAAAAATAATTTACCTACACTTTCAATATTTTTGCGTGAGCAAAAAATAACAGCCAAATTAAATTATTCATATATGCAAAGTAAATAATTCTATAAACAAATTAAACCAGTTCTTTTATAGGCAAATGAAAAGAATATATAATCAAAATAAATTTATTCTATAAGCAAAATAAAATATTCTACAGGCAAAAAGAAATTAATTCCTTAATGTTCGGCATGATTTTTTTCTCCAAACAAAATATTCTTTTCAACAGACAGAATCTCTCTTTTTCCAGACAGTTTCAGAAAACGAAAAAAATGAAAATATTTTTGAAGATTCGTTGAAATAGACTTGAGTTAGTTTACCTTAAAATGATCCCATTTGACCCGTTATCTCTGGTAAAAAGTATGTCGGGTCAATTTCCTCGATATTCCAAATAACTTAAAAAACAGATTATTAATCTGTTTTTTAGCTATTGGGAACATATGTTAAACCTATGTTGCTAATTTATGGAGGGAAACTTTTTTGGATTCCTTGGAAATTGTTTTTTTGTGGAAATTCACCACGAAATGACCCAATTTGACCCCGTATCTCCAGTTAGGAGCACTCTAAGTCAATTTCCTCAAAGTTTCCATTGCACCGCACTCAGTGCAGCATTCTCTGTGACTTTGGAGAGGGGAACTTTTTTCTGACTCCTTCAAATAGCTTTTTAGTCAAATTTTGACCTGAAATGACTACTTTTGACCTCATATCTCGGGTCAGGAGCAACTTTGGATAATTTTCTCACTTTTCCTCATGCAACACACTAACGGCAAGATTCTCTGTGAATTTGGAGAGGGGAACTTTTTCCTGGCTCCTTCAAATAACTTTTATGTGAAATTTTGACTGAAAATTACCCTTTTTGACCTCATATCTCAGGTCAGGAGTATCCTGGGTCAATTTCCTTGATTTTCCCCATGCACCGCACTCAATGCAAGATTCTCTGCGAGTTTGGAGAGGGGAACTTTTCCCTAGCTTTTTAAAATAGCTTTTGTGTGGAAAAATGACCTGAATTTAACTCAAAACTTCCACCAAAATGAAAATTTCGCCTCGAGCTTGATTTCCCCCCTAGAGGACCTCTAAAAAAGCTTAACTACTGAACCAGAGGTCAATCGGATGATTCCTGTGACCTCTAGAAGCTTTCGCTGCCAGGCTGCTGAATTGACGCCCATTATTTCTTCAAGTCAACTTTGCTGAACTAAAGTACAGCAAGAAATTCACTTTAAGATGGATCTTAATTTTCCATGGAAATAGAATCTGTCATTTCAGAAATAGAAATTATTTATTTCGGAAATTATATATCGTATATTTGAAATATTTCCGTAAAATTCTACATAAAATTCTTTACAAAATCATCATTGCTTTCTTCCTTTGCTATTTATTTACTCACAATTAAAAAGGTAAAAGAAGCTCGAGATTTTTTTTGAAGTAATATTTTATCAGTTTCATTTCATCATTCGACGACAAAAGTCGTCGCTAATAATTTTTATTGAAAATTTCCTGTATATTTAATTTAAAAATTTTAAATAATGACATCACATTTGAGACGTCTGTTTTTCGGATTGACGGAGACCAATTTGTACTATTTCCCAATCAAAATTGGTAGTTTAGTTGCAAATCAGAAATTGCCAATTTCTGATTTGCAACTAAAATGGAGACCAATTTCAAATTGGTCTCCATTTTAGTTTCTAGTTAATCTGCAACTGGAGCTCAATTCATTTTATTGAAAGTTCATTGAAGTTTATTTACGGCTCTTGAACCACAAATTTACAACCATTGCACACGGTGCCCGATTCCAGAAAAAATGATAGTTATTTTGGATGAAATCGCAATTCCACCGATGTCGTCTTTTTAATTGCTAATCATCAACTACTCCCATTGGGCCATCTTTTGGTGAAATATTGAAATTTGGAAACAATTTCCTGTTGGCAAGAAAATTCAAAGAGGCAAGTTTTGAAAATGCATTAAAGTAAATGATGAAACTGTCAAATTCTACAGCAAGGAAGTGCTGGAGAACTGCCAACATTTGATTGCAGACCAAACTCCCCTGTAATTCTCCACAACAAAATGGGTTGCGCATATTTGTCCCATTGCAAGAATTTGAATGTGTGCATGGACTTGAGTGAGAGTTTGCTAATCTTGTGACTATTTTCCATATTTCTTACATCGATTCTAGGACAATTCAACCCTGGACAATTCAACCCGGACAATTCTTCATAGGACAGTTCAACCCGCGGACAATTCAACCCTGGACAATTCAACACTGGACAATTCAACCTGCGGACAATTCAGCCCTGGATAATTCAACCCGCGGACAATTCAACCCTGGACAATTTAACACGGACAATTCAACCCACGAAATTTTTTGATTGAAAATCAGTTAAATTTAAAATTAAATTATTCTTCTCCAATGGGATCACCAATGGAGTTGAATAATTTAATGGACGTCATCTTTTTCCTCAGGTATTTTAATCGAAACACCGATAAAAATAAATAAAATCGCGGTAAAATAAAATAAAACAAAGGTAAAAATGTTGTTCAAATTATAGTGGTGGGTAGTTGCCTGAGCATTGTATCTACTTCGAATATACCGCATGAACTGTCCTCTTTGCACACCTTTCGGTCCTTCGGATGGAGCGAGCAGTCAGTGTCTTTGATATTCTCTAACTGGGCTCGCTTCGCTCGCCATACAATCAAACAAACCTACCTATAGTTCATCCAC
>JAQHQX010000157.1:0-17379 GCA_034694425.1 Arrhopalites sp. Gr-Col-00791
GCAATAAAGATGACTGCAGTTAGGATATTCAGTCTGGAGAAAAGCGCCACCTTCCGCTTCCGCATTTTTCAAATTGTCAGTGGAAATTTGAGTTGATGAGGTCAGAATAAATATTTAAAATGGCCGACAGAGAGAAACACTTTTCAAAATTCAACAAACTTTACATTAAGAACGCTGAAATCAAGAGCAGGAGGATTCTTTCTATTTGAGTTTTCATTGTAGAAGCAGACGAGACGATCAAATAAATCTACAAAATTAAATTTCAAAGTGCAAAAAGAAGCTACAGTGACTTGATTGTGCCTGACGTCATCATTTCGTCCTTGAATGTCGAATGGATTGGATTTTCCGACAGTTCAAATCATCGTCCGTGATATTAATATTTTTAATGTAATTCTGGTCTATATTTGTTCAGTTGGTCTCTCTTAATGGGACACTCACAAAACATGCCGAGACTCAAGGTGTTTCAACTAATATTTTATTTAGTATCCAGATTACTCTACTTCTACATATAACAAAAAGAATTTGAGTCGATGCAGCAACAAATATTCTCATTTACACTTTTAGACAGTATCTTAGAAGGAAAAACAGAATATCCAGCGAAAGCATAATGATTATGTTCCCCATAGTGTACCGGCGTCGTATATATATACATGCTGTTCCATATAGTACATCTCGGTGGTATCTTTAGATTTAAAAGAAAAGTTGCTTACTAAAATTTTATGTCATACGCGAACATCACCCTACAGTCGAACAAACCCACATGTTTACATGCCCCTCTTATCCCTGAAGAGCGGGAACGCGTCAAATCTATAGTTGATTTGCCGAATGTTGAACATGATGCCAGTGAAATAGCACTATTAAATGGCATTTTAAAGGTCAGTTACTGCTCGTCGTTCTTTGAAGAAAAGAGATACGTACACTTGTGGGTTTGTTCGACAGTATCAATAGATTAAAAAATTAGTCACTACAGTAGCTAATTTTTTCAATGTTTGATCACTGATTGCACAATGGATTAAGAAACTCAACCTTTTGGTCGTTTCTAAATCGTACGCGCTACCTATTTTGCACCACATCATTGTCAAATTTGGATGAAAAATTTAATGAAAAGAAAGGAAAAAGAGTAAATGACTGAGAAAAGCACTGCAACCAATGTTGCCAGATCATTTTTTAAATTTCCATCGAAGATGGAGAATAAAACAATTCATCTAAGACCTTGTTCTATTTTTTATGTTCTTATGAAACAGATCTGTATGAAAATAGTTAAGCTCCTTGTACATGTTGACTATAAGCCAAAAGATCACAAATTTGACGGCCATATAAAACTTTATGTTGATGGCATGGAACTCCAAGACCACATCTGGTCGATCCCACTACACATCAGAGCAGTCAATTTGACTTCAGACCTCACCTTAGATGAAAAAAAAGTTGCGTTGAAGCGTCTGACAGTGAGATCTCTGCGAAACCCTTTGAAAGTACAAGAAATTCAAAAGTTGTCTTAACATTCATATGAATGGTGGTGAATGAATGAATGAATGAATGGTCTACTAAGATGCGATTCCACCAAGTTATAAGAGGGATGGATAAAGGAATGAATTTCCCTCCAAGTTTTTTAAAGTGCAAAATGAATTATTAATGCTGCTGAATGAGACATGGTAGCATTAAAATAATTAAATGTAGCATTAAATCTACAGCTTAAATGGAGGTGAACAGTGTCTTCAAGTATTCTCTAGTCGCTCTCTACGGTCCAAATAAAGCATGACTCAGTAAAGGGGAAGTTAATACTGCAAATTAATGCAACAACTTTGTAATTTGCTGCAGGTACCTGATTTGACCGGAAATTCAAATTTTGGTGTCTCCTCTTTTGTTGATGTGAAATCCTACCGCCTTTACTCTACATTAGCAACTTTGTTCAAGAGAAAGGGTACCTCCACCCACTTTCAAAAGAGATTGCTAAGGACGTGACATTGGTTGACTGTCCACTATCTTTTTTCTACTTTGATTACGGTGATGTAATTGGTAAGTTAGGCAACAAAAGCATGGTTGTTAACGTGCCACTCTTGCCTACGTTAACTATCGAATCCGGTCATAAGTTGGCTAATCTAACGTACTCTACTGCTGGAGTGTACAACTCAGAGGAGGTTTCTGGAAGACAGACACACGTCGACATGTTGAAAAAGAAGATAAAATGGATTAATTGAGGTCATCAAGGCCAAACAGACTTTGTCCCTGGTAAAGGCATTCAATGTCATGCATCTTGTAAAATAGACTCTGTTTTAATTATCCTGTTTTACTCAATGACGCACTCTGATCACATTTCTTCTTGTGAATTTCACTTTTGTGATTCGCATAGCTGACAATTATGCAACCCATCGAGATGTTTACTTTAATTATTATATTATCAACTTTTTGGAAATAAAATGTTCTACTGCATGTACTATTGTCATAATTATAATTATTGTACGAGAGCATTTCTAGACTGTTACTCAGACTATTTAACCAGTGTCTTTGTGACAAGATGAACTTTGTGCAGCCAGATGGAACCAATTTCTAAGACCTTCGGACCACCCATTTATCATATTTCTATGGTTTTACTTGCCTATGGCGTCTATAGAAGCAATAAAGTCTGAGCTCTATCCAATTATCCTATCGCTAAAGCGACCTTTTGAAACAAAAGACTCTTGTGGTGCATAAATGCTACTTTAATTTGTCTTAAGCATTTTCAAGACCTTGAACACTGCATTGAAATAACTCAATTATTTTGTCCTGTGCATTTCCAATTTTTTTTGAAGACGCAAACATTGTAGCTCTTGAATATTCTCCGAAGTTTTATTCAGCTACTCTTGCTCTATTTAAAATGTCTCTGACTTTGGAGGATCGTGTTAGAATCCTGGTGATTGATATGCAATTAATGAAATTGATCCTCCATCGTGGAGCGAGTAATTCTACAGCGCTGGTCTCCACCAGTGCCGTTGTCGCTCCGCCATCCATAAATTTGGAACCAAAAGTCCTGCTCACAATAATGGAGACCCTCCTATCAGAATCTCAGTCCAATGGCTTTATTACGTCTATTATCGGCAAGGCTATCGTGGAAGAAGGCTAACGCCAGACTCGAAAATAGACTCCAACAACATCGGTAATTTATAATTTTCATTTATATTCATTTACCTTCATTTATATATATGGTTATTCTTAGTTTAGGTCTTAATAAATCCATCTCATAATTGGCCAGCTATCAAAGACATCATCAGACAAAAGTCCAGCAACATCACCCCTGACTCAATGAAATTCTACCTTTTTGACAACAACATCACAGAAGAATTTAGTCTCCGAATCTTCAATCGATGATGAAAAGAAAAATATTGCAAAGGCTAAGTTTAACTTTCAGAAACAGAAACCAGAAAATTTTTTGTTGCCTACTCACATCGACATCATCAATTCCTGTATGGAACCACAATGGAAATCACAAATTTTGAAAAAAATCATTTTCTGAAGATCATGTCGTATCAAATTTTTAGAAATCAACAGCTTGCATTACCAGAACATCTTATGCCCAATCACACTCACTATTCCTCTAAAGACAAAAATTCATCAAATGGAATTTGGTTCTGGAGCTGCAAAATGTCATCAAACGCCTTGACACAGAAGGCGAATCCATGTATTCCACAGCGGATCTGAAGGTAAATAAAGTTAATAATGAATTTAATAATTACTTTGGCAAAATCAAAAATTGCATTTGTGATGAATACATTCCTGTTTTCATTTCCTGTTTTTATGGTACTCACAAGGGGTCCTCTTGCTGAAGAAGAAACCTAATTCTGATAATTTCTACGTCGGATAAGCAGCTAGATTGTGAAGAATTATTAGTCCTCCTTCTTCAAACCCTCCAGGAAACACTAAACTTGGTAATTAAACACTAACAATCATTAACATTGTTATACTTTGTGACTACTCATACGTACATAATCGAGAAACTTATGCTACAGAATATGGAGACAGCTTTCACCCACACTTTGAGATGCACTAACACTAACTGCAAGACAGACACTCAGTTAGCTTCAACAGAATTAAAGTGTTGGAATTTAGATGAACTAAAACCAAATGATACAAGAATACTAAAAGTAAGTACACATTTTTTGAAATTAATTGATCCAAAATTAACTAAAAAGCTAATGTAATTATTTTTTTACTTCAGCCGATGGTAGACAAGTTTTTTGATGGTACTAAAGTACAAATTCCAATCCTGTTCCAAACAATTGTCGCCGAGACTACCCAGAATTACCAAGGCACCAGACTACCTTCATATTTCTTTTCAGAGGTTAGTAAAAACAAAAGTGAACCTTCATAATTTATACCCACATCTCTGTACAACATTCAAAAAATTAATTACACTTCACTGTTCACTTTAACAGAGTTAGTCCAGATGGCACCAAAAAATTGAATAGTGAGATCGAATTTGAACCGAAACTTCAACTAGATGTCTCTCTGTACATGGAAGAACAGAACGACACATCTCTCCTTTATGATTTTGTTGGAGTCGTCACTCATGAAGGACCTACCCCATTGTAGGGTCACTACATGTTTTACTTGAAAACGTAAGTTTATATTCTACTGACTCATTCGTATACATTTTCTCCCGCAATATTCCCAAACTGACTTTCTATATTTCAGTGACAATATCTGGACCGAATTTGACGACGCGGTAGTAAAGGAGATAGACATTGATGACCAAAAGAAAAATAAGTACTTGAAAAAGTATTCATCCCTGCTCCTTTATAAACGACAAGATAAATCTGTCACTGACAATGCAAAACGACAAAATAAATCTGGCACGGACAATTCAAAACGACAAGATACATCTGGCACCGAAAACTTAAATCTGCTCGTCAACGTAATAGATCTTATAGAATCCACCCCCTCAACACCTTCAGAAACAAATAATTCACCATCTCCACCTCGAAGTCCATGTCCAAGCGATGGTAAAACAGATCAATCATCTCCAAGCGATAATGACTCCCCTCCATTCCCCGATGATTCCCATCCAATCGACATCAATTCAATGCTTGATGAATCTACGCCACCTCAAACTGAAGAACATTGTTTCTTCTGCCCCTCTATCATTTCACATGACTTTAATGAACTAACCGACATTCATTCTGGTGAAATCAAAGAACTCATTCGCAAAGAATTCCCTGTCCGTTTTAGCTCCAAATGCTCAACTACTTGTTCCGACTGCTTTTCATTAAATGTCGAGAACTCCTAGCACTTGAAGAGTGTTTCAAAACCTTCCTTAACAATGAAGACGAGAAATGCTATAGTGTCGCTGAAACGCGACATTTCTTGGAATCCCAATGGAGAAAAGTAAAGAACCAACTTCAGTCACTTATCAATAAGCAAAATAATTCAGAAAGTTCAAGCAATCAAGTAGTGAAAACTACCTCCCGACAACAACAATTTCCTGCATCATCGGTTCCAACCCAGGTAAAACTCCCACCTTACTTTTTTCATTTTTCTGCAAAGTTGGTCATGATAAACTAACCGCACAACGCGTACTTCTCTTTTCAGAACAAGCCTTCACAGCCCGTTCCAATTCAGACTCGAAAACAATTTTCCTTCGATAATCTAGTTGACGAGTCAACTAGAATCACCCTCGTTGGATTTACTCCAGTGGACCTTCATGACCGTCAATCTAAGTGGGCAGAAATTGAATGTACATTCAACATTCCAATCAACTGTACTGTAGGTGATGTCATTAGTGAACTTGACACACTGGTAAGAGTATATTTCCAGTTCTACGATTATTTCGAGTTGCAAATGATTGAAATTGTCAATCACCGTATTCAACGAGTCTGCCTTTCATCTGAAGATTTCAACCAGCAGCAAAATCTTCGGTTCGACTGGATTTCTGAGAAGGAGGCATCAATAGGTCAAACAACCATCTGTATTGAAGTCGTTCCATTCTATCTTACTGAAACTACAAGAACCACAATCCCACCATCATTCCCAGTAGGAATAAATGGATCTTATGATTGGCCAGCTGTCAAGGACATCATCAAACAAAAGTCCAACAACATCGACTCCATAAAATTCTGCCATTGTGACCTCAACAGCACACAAGAATTTACAGACGACATCATTCCAAACCTTCGCTACTTCCACATTCAAAATCAACAAGATATAGATCTAAGAATTTTTATTGGCCTACAACATCCATGTCCTCCAGAAGTCTCGTCGACAAATATCAATACAATAGTACCCGAAGTCATCAAGTTCCCCAACAGCTATGGAGATTCTGGCATCAAGGTAGAAATGCCCTTTTTCTGTGGCCCTCTCGACGCACTAGACAATAGCGACCGCGAATGGACTGAGAAGACTGTAGAATTCTACATTAAGGAAAACGAACATCTTTACTTTACTTCATTTCACATAAATGAATTAACCTCTCAACTGAAAAAGGACTTAACTAAAACAATGAAATCAAAATCAAAATTAAGAGTAGTAATAATCAACAACCACAGAATAGAAGAAATCTTTATTGGTCACGAGCGGTACCAACAGCCTGAGAACAATCAGTACATGAGAATCGAGGCCATTCCAGATGATGAACCTGAAAAAGCGACATTAATTGAAGTTGTTCACTTACGTCAATCTTCTGATCAGCCATGTGGCACTCCATTCGTAATCTTTAAAGAAAACAACAACTGGCATGACATGAAATACCAAGTAATCAAAAAATGTGGTCAACGTAATGTGAACTTCGTCGTAGTACAAAACGACAAATCAATCCCCATCACAGAAGACTTAGATTTTTCATCAGATGAGTTCAACGTACGAAAACATCCCACAGAAGAACGAAAATTCATTGGCATAGTCCATTCATCTACTACTCTAGTGGACCCATCGGAAAATGAAATATTTCTTGAAGAAGAAGAGGGACAACCTCAAGATGAACTTCCAGTTCGTATACGTCGAAATCGTAACATCAAAACTGGTCTCCGTGCTCACAAGCAGTCTCACTATCCAACGGTAAACAACACGAACAAGAATCTTAATTTACATAATTAACATACTATTCTTAGCAACTGATTCAAATTTCGTACTTTCAGGCTGAATCACTTCAACGTAGACTAGATGGCATGAAGGAAGCAAACTGGTGCTACTGGAATGTAAATTTGTTCTAGCCTCTTCGATACCACAACTGTTCCTCTCTCTTTTTTCTTTAACGTCTATGCTTACGATTCTCATTACAATAGTTTATTTTGTGTAAGTTTGTATGTTAGTTTCATGAATAACTATCAACACATTGAATAATAAAGGTTTAAAGTTGATTCAGGCATTCAATCCAGATTGATTTGTCTTGGTTCACTTGTTCAGTAGCTCACTGACTTTGATTTACAAATTTCTTGTTGAACAACATAAACTTTAAATTGATCCTATACTCTCCCAATCGTAGAAATATTAATCTCAATTAGTTGGACAGAAAATTTAGGCTTCAAAGTATGTGCACATGATAATGTAAACTTACTTCAGTTGGATATTGAGAAGAAGGGCTGTGGGCTGTATTGAAATTTGAAGGTTAGAACAGCAAATAATAATAAATTAGTAATGTTTGGTTACAATCAGTATAATTTTATATTAAGACAGTGGTTGTTAACGTGCCACTCTTGCCTACGTTAACTATTGAAACTGGTCATAAGTTGGCAAATCCAACGTACTCTACTGTTGGAGTGTACAACTCAGATGAGGTTTCTGGAAGATAGGCACACGTCGACATGTTGAAAGAGGCAAGAAGAAAAAATGGATTCATCGAGGTCATCAAGGTCAAACAAAATTCGTCCCTGGTAAAGGCATTCAAAAGAGTGCGAACTCCTGTGACATAGACTCTGTTTTAGTGATCCTGTTGTACTCAATGAAGCACTCTGATCACATTTCTTCTTGTGAATTTCACTTTTGTGATTCGCATAGCGATAGCTGTCAATTATGCAACCCATCGAGATGTTTACCTTATGTACATTACCTTATGTATTATTATTCTACGAGAGCATTTCTAGACTGTTACTCATATTACTTAATCAGTGTATTTGTGATAAGATGACTTTTTGTGCTCGTACCGTGTTGCCAGATGGAACCAATTCATAATTGATGAACTGTCAAGTATGTGCAAACCAATTATGATGACCGTACTAGAAACAGCAACAACCCTCACCCCGACAGCGTTGTGGAGAAAGAGCGAATATCACATCACAATTGGACATCATATAGTGGAAATTGAATTTGATCAGTTGAGCCCCTGTAATGGAACACTTAATCCAGAGACCGTACACCATGACCTCCTTGCTGAATCTAAAAGTGTCTGCCAGCAAATGTATCAAGAATTCATAATAGTTGTGTTGTGCAGAAGGAGCGAATATCAAATCACAATTGGACATCATATAGTGGATATTTAATTTGATCTGTTGAACCCCGATAGAAAAATGTAATGAGCTACACCAAGATATTCTCAAGAAAAATGAACTAGCGAAAACAACAATGATTGGCGCACCAGAATATGATTATTCAGAGCCTGAGGAAGAAATTTGTTGGCTGTGGGACAAGAAACTTTATCGTGAAAGGAAAAACAGCTGGTTTAGACATCACGATCATTTCACACACAAGTGGATTGGCTGGAATCACGAATCCTATAATCTGCAGGGAAAGGAGAGGTACAAAATACCCCTAATTTGTCATAACATGACCGGAAACAATGCTCATTCTTTAATATTGTCTATGAATGAAGAAATTGTGAAAAAAGTTGAGGTGATTCCTTTTTCTAGTGTGATTTTTTGTGCCATATGTGTAAATGATAATAGTTTTCATCGACAGAACGAAATTTCTCAAAGCATCGCTTGAACTTGCCAGACAGTTAATTGCTGATGATCCCATTAAACTAAAGTGTACATTGTTTGAAGAAATATCCTGGTAAAGATTTATCATTGCTACATCGTAAAGGAGTTTACACATGCAATTTTATCAAAAAGGCGAGTGACTTTGAAATTAAACAGTTGCCAACCATTGAAGCCTTTTACTGTGACATGAGCGAAGAGTCGATAAGTCCAGAAGACTACAAACATGCTCAAGACGTGTGGGAGGAGTTTCGAATAAAAAATCTTGGTGAGTACCATGATCTTTATTACCTCCTCGATGTGACGTTACTGACTGATGAGTGGGAAAATTTCAGTAACCTCTTTATTGAAGCCATGTAATTATTACTGTTGTTGTATATGCAATACAAATATGAAACATATGCAATGTTTCTAAACATCCACGTGGACTGTGTCTTCTTTGTAGGGGAACAATTGTGAACGCTCAGTCCAAACAATGGGATTAATTGAAGAATATGCACATTTTTGTTTTATGATTATTGTCAAAACGCTTGTCTAAGCTTTTTGAAACAAACTCTCATGAGACAGCTGACAGAACTATCCACATTATTTTAGTCTTCCTTTCAAAGTTCTTATGTTATAACACGTTAATGTCATAAGTCTGAAAAAATTCAGATGTGATAATTTTTTATTTCGTAAAGTTTGACTGGCAAATAACACAAATGTAGACTGAATACCAAAGAGGCACACATGTGTGTGCAGCAAGTATTTATGTTTGCAATCGTACACACGAACGAATCAAAATCTTCAAACCTACTGTTGGTTCTTAAATTCACCTAAAGGGTAGACATTTTAGTTTAAATTGAACTGTAAAGATCTGCTGTTCAACCTTTGGCTTGGTGGTTCAAGCGGACTATGACTGCTCCGATGATGAAATACAACACTTTACTTTTACTTTGAACTCTTCCAATTTTTGACAAACTCCAATTATTTTCGCGCTGTACTCCTGCTGATTGACGTTGAGTAATGGTTGACTTGCTGTGAAGATTAATTACTGGGCTCTGACGAACACCTCGAGATACTCCTCAAGGTTGCTGTGAGCAGCCCCACAAATTTCAACTGTCTCAATGACAATGACAATTTGTACTCGAAGGGTACTTAAGTACAACATTCGTATGTACTTGAGCAAAGTCCTACCTCAGTAAAGGCAAACCGTGATCGAAGTAGAATCACTCACGCTGTGAGAAAAATGATGACATGAGGAAATGGCAAATTCACAAATTTCATGCCATAATCTCCATCAGTAATTTTAAGCCATTGGTTGGAAAGGATTTAAAGTAAGAGTAAAGTGTGTCATTCCAGTATTCGTGCAGTCTGAGTCCGCCTGAACCAACGAGCGAGAAGTCATGTAGCAGATATTTGCAGAACAATTTAGACTGAAATGCCATTTTAGGAAAATTGAAGAATAATCAGAGGTAATGAAGACTTTGCGTGATTGCATACATTTATATAAATTGTGAACATACGCGTGCCTTTTCTATTTAATTTAAATTGGTGTCGTCACTAAATTTTTTAGCCGTCAGAAGTAGACATCAGGAACAAACACTGATGCTAAAAGCAAAGTGTACTTGGACTGGATGTAACAAACAGTTTGACCAGAAATTTTCGTAGTCACATCAGAAATCACTTTGACTTCTCGTCATTTCCATGCCAATGAAGGGCTCTTTTTTTAATTAAGACTCATTGTACATACATCTCCATCGACTCAAAGTAGTTGAGTTTTTTAATATCCGCAAACCCATGTTTGTGGAAGGATCTGCGTACCAGCGTACCAAGATCACAAACAATCAGCTTGTAATAAACTCCAGACGAGTGGTTTGAGAGTCGTGTTTCTGAAAATGCGGTGAGTGAACATGGTGCAGATGGATAAAGAATTAAAACATACTAGCTACAATTCTGGTTCCTGGTAAAAAATATTTTTGTTATGGCTTCTCAGATTAAAGGAAAATATTTTGCATCCGCATGCTGATGGCTACTACGACATAAAGACGATGGGTTTACACATTGGATTCGATAACACAATCATTCTGTTTTGAATGCTGATATGATGTAACCTGTAATTTTATCATGTAGGGATAGAATTATTGAAAAAATTGAAGCTTATCAATCAAATGGAAGTGGTTTGAATATCTTTGATGTTTTGAACTTTGAGTTAATTGTGCAGGAATATAATTCTTTCAGAGGGGGTACCTATCAGTAGTTGCCATTTTACCTTCCACAAAAAAAACACTGTAATTTACATTGATAATAGTCCATTAGCTTTGTCTAAAGACGTAAATGCTGGAGTTGATGATCATTTGATGTGTTTACATAGTCGCTAGCAGCCGGCTTACGTGATTGCAGGGGTATAAAAAATAAGAATAATGAACTTAAAGTGTGTACTTAGAGAAATGAAGTTAGTACATTAGCCAATGAGTCTTTCTCAATTACCTCACTTTGAGAGGCAAAATCCAAACATTAGATTACATGTTCTAGGGTATCAAAATTATGATCTTGACGTTCCTAAGGCTGATAACAGCAAGTATTTTCAATGAAGTTACAATGAACCGCGCTATGTGAATTCTGACGCTATGCATAAAGCAGTTAGACCTTTATATGTTGTCAGGCTGATTAAACAAACAGTGAATTGTATCATATAAATTTATTATTGGTGAATGTTGATGACGATATGTCTCAAATGATGAAGAAATGAATGGCTGAATCAATTTTAGGGTTGTTTTGAAATTTAAGATGAAGAATAGATGGAAAGTCTGTTACCTCTGCCGAAGTTGAATAATACGATAATAGTCCGCTATTCACAACAACTTGGCTTGTTCTTAAATATTTGGAATTGGATGGAGACCGTCATAGAGTCAATTAAAACTAAAAATTTGGAGCGAAATGTGACTTTTGGAGGAGTTCAAAGTACTGACTGCTTGACAAGTGTGAATAAAGACTTATAATTTATAAGTTATAAATTATAAGTGTACTTATTAATTAAAGCGTGTCTTTTGAAACAGTAGACCGTCTACTATTATCAACTCAGAAATGTCTGAATTTGTACATTTTCTAAACGACAATTTAACAGCATGTCCATTGTCAAAACCAGCAAGATTCTTATAGTAAACCGATTTACCTTTAGAGGAAATACAGTAATTGAGGGCAAAAACTGAGAAAACCGTCTCTCTATTCTAATTCTGATTAAATTAGATGGGGGAAAACCAACAAAATTTTGATTTGTTTTCAAATAACATTAATTCGAGAATAATTGAATATTATTCTAACATCAAAATTAATTGAGGAATAATTAGAGAAAACAGTGATTTCGAGGATGGAAAAGTAAATTTAAAAATGATTAATTGTTCCATCACAGCTGACAAACTAAAGGTTTAACTGTTTGCACAAAAACAACTCAATTAAAACGGAGGGATTCTAATACATAGTTTTTAGGTATTTGAAATTGTACACCTCGATCCAAACTGCATAAAACTGTTGGTCTTTCACAAGGGAAATTATGGAACAGTCAAAAATAAGCTTTATATGGTTGGAAATTTATTGATGAAAGGGTTTTAAATTTATGAAATTTTCAAGAATTGAAATTGTACGACGACAGTTCTAATTTTGATAGCGAAAGGATTGAGACTGAAAATTAAAATCTAGAAAAATGATTTGTAATTTGAAGGTTTAAAAAATTGGCATTCCTTCATAAAGTGACATGACGCTGTTCAGATAGTGTAAAATTTTTATTATAAATTCTATCCTGGATGATACTCAAAGCTTTACGATAGTTGAATTTCTAATTCTAATTCTTTGTCAATGAAAAGATTTGAAATTTCAATTGTGATGAAATTTTCAAAAGAATGAACTGACGTAATTAATTAAACAATTAAAAATTTTAAACCTTTGAAGAATCAGGCACTTCAGATGACGGGAGTTGATGGTTGTCCTCTTGAATCCAATTCGATTGTCACTTTAAATTAACTCTTTGAAACTCAAAAAATAAAAACTTTTTCGTACTCACAAACTCACAAACGAATCTAATGAACTTGCACTTGGAAATACAAACACACAATTTATAAAAAAAATTCTCAAATTTCGAAAGTACAATTATTCAATTTCAAAATTATTTTGAAATGTAAGTCGAGTTGATACTGAATGCAGAGAAGAGAAATAACGCTGACCTTCTGGTTTGACCACAGGAACAACATTAAATCTTCAATTTTTTTGTCACTTTAAATTAACTCTTTGAAACTCAAAAAATAAAAACTTTTTTTCCTCACAATCTCACAAACAAATCTAATAAACTTGCACTTGAAAAGACAGATTTATAAAAAATTCTCAAATTTGAAAAACAAGATTATTCAATTTCAAAATTATTTTAAAATGGAAGTCGATTTGATAGTGAAGGCAGAGAAGAGAAATAATTCTGACCACTTGGTTTGACCACAGAGACACAATTAAATGTAGAGCTGAATGCACCACCAAGTCTTTGTCACCAAAGTGAAGGAAATTAAAATTAGATGAACAAAGCTCGTTTTGAGTTTAACGTTTCAAAGGGCTTAGACCAACGGAGAGTGTGAGTCACCCTGTGTAACTCAAGGGTCGTCTAAATTCAAAGTTTTAAGCTGCTTCCCTTTTGTGTGTCCGAATTCTCAGAAACAATGTTCAATATTTTTAAATTATTTAAAGCTTTTAAAAACCTTTTTCAATTTTGGAATCTCTCCCGCAAAGGCTTATATGAAACATTATTAATGACTAATTATTTCATAAAATTTTATACAACGAATACTTATCAAGTTAACTTTGATTGCGATTTGGGAATGATTTTGAAAATAAAAAGTACAATTATGATTACAATGACCAAAGTGCACTAAAAATGCCAAGAAAAATTCAATTAAAGTAGTATCGGTACGACGACCACAAGACAATTTAAAAGAATTCATTCAGATCAAGATTTATATTTTTGGACTTTAATTCCAACTCAATTAAAAAACATGATCAAAGAGAAAAGGTTTGTAGATTTTAGCTGAATTCTATCTATTAATATTGAAGGACAAAACAGAATATTTCAATGTTGGGATTTGCAATGCAATAAATAATTTATTGCAACAATTATTGTTGTAGACATTATTGACAAGATGAATGTATTAATCTATTCAACTACAAATGAAATTATAATTGCAATTACAAAATACAAGTTTCAATTCACATTGAAAATAAAAGATTTAGTTTGAAGTGGAAAGTCGACTTGATATTTTTAATCAATTTACTAATAAAACATGATTGCATGACTTTCCATTCCACTTAAAATTTCCATTTGTTCTCAGGATGCTTTTATGAGATGTGGTCACCCGTATTTTAACTGAATTTTAAATTTTATTAAATTAATTTGGGGGTTTGGATTTATGCCATTTTTATTTTTGAACACTTAGTGGAGCTCCTATTGAAGTTAAATTCGTACAATCTAATATACGAGATAATTGAAGGACATGGGTTAAACTGAACCTTTAAAGTGTGATAGTCAACGAACGTTTATTGAAATTATCGTCTTCCTGTCATATATATTTTTTTCAACTCCCCACTTCGTACCTGCAAAAGGCAATTTTCATGTCATTTGACTCGAATTTTATTTTTTCCTGTTTTTGAAATACAATGTACCAAATTCTATTCAAATTTTTCTAATAAACAGCCGAATTCTCTAGGCAATTATCGAGCTCAAAAATAGTTTATTTAGATATTCCACAGAAAAGACATCAGAAATGTCCAAGAATAATTGAAAGGAGTTGAATAAACTTTTACTCAAACCTATTTTATCGATTTGTAGAATGTCGTTTCAGAGTCTCAAATACAAACACAAATACACTTCCACATCCTTATTTAAAAAATTGAGCAGTCCATAGTTTGCCAATTCGGACAAATTATAACTTCAATTTGTGGCTGCCGTTGGATTTTCTGAAAAATTCAGGAAGTTCAAAACAAACGAATTCAAAGTTGATCCACGTAGCGTTACCTCAATTATCTTCCCCTTGAGAGTACATTCAGTTCCACACAAGTCCTCAACCAAATTCAATGTCGGGGATGTTCACAATGAAGGAATTTCGTTTCAATTTAATTTTCCTTGAAATCGAATCCCTATTGAATTTCTTCCCACTTCAAGTCAACAGAAAATTGGGAACAGTCACTCAACAACAATCAAGATGGAGACGCATCATCTGGAAATCAATTTTATTCACATTGATCCTCGACTCCATTGATTCTTGAAATGTTGCTTTGTTAATTCCATATTGAACTAACAAAGCAACATTTTTTTCAAATTTGATGACTTTCTCATGCCAAAGTTGAATCATCACATTCAAGCATGAGGTCCAATTTGTATCATCGTCTTTCACATTTTCAACGCTGTGGTAGAAGAAATCGTTAGTGACTCGTTTCCCAAACAATGTTGACATTGACCAACCTTGTATTTGTGGCTGATAAACATTTTCATTTCCTTCGAGCTGTTGGTTTTGTGTTTCAGATTCGGAGGGAGATGTTTCTCGAATTGTTCAAACTAGTTCTTTTACCGACAATATAAAAAACTATCGAATGACTTGCCGAGATCCCAACTGCGAGGTTTCTCCATTTAACCGAAAACGAAGGAAGTATTGAGATTAACACTTCAGTACATCAAATTGACACTTTTTACCAGGTCGCAACCAAACTTTATCAAAGCAACCTGTCCAGAAGGCTCGAGAGGTTGACTTTGAAGTCATTGCCAAGGGTCTTGGTTAATGTTGGTCGCTCAATATGGTCAGTCATCGTCAATTGTCTTTTGCTCGTGGATGTTAATAAAAATTATCAAAAGGGACAATAAAAATCCGGTCGAATAAGGTCTGTCCGTATTTCGACTTGAATCCGACTAAAATCTGTCGTCGTTCTTGGTCGGACGATTGATGAAATTCAGTTGGAATCGGGTCGGCTGGTTTCCATGGTAGTTTCAATTTTTTTTCAAGGCTTTCGAGTGTCAAGTTCACACTCTTTTCTAATCAATTATCTTTGCTACAAATTCAACGAAAATCTCATTAATTCATTGAATTTACAATGACGAATTGATTGAAAGATGCTGAATAAGGATTGGTTCAATTCGACATTTCTAAAGTGCCATTGACGTAGGTTGATTGAAATTACCTGACATTAAGGACGGTTGTAGCGCTAATAAGTAGAAAATGGGTCAAAATTATTGTTTTAGCTGTCTTTCAAACATTTGAACTTCTCTAACGAAAAATCGAACCTCTCAGATAGTAAACGATAATTGCTTATTTGGTTCATAAAAAAAGTGTCCAAAACATCCAAGAATGATTTGAAAGGGGTTAAACATTTAAATTAAATACTAGCCACCTAATTTCACCTTTTTGTTTGGAGAATGTCTTTTGGAGTCACAAATAAAAACTCAAATACATTTCATGGGGGAGGGGACGAACGGGGATTAATTGTCATTTAATATTTTCCATTCTCCACTTGGAAATTGCTTCAACCAGCACATTTTTCATATCGTTTAGGTCTCAATTATATTTTTAGCCGTCTTTGAAATATTCAAATTATTCTAACGAAAAGTCGAACCCTCTCAAACAGCCAAGCTTTAAAAGTGCCTATTTCTACACAGAAAAGGAGTTGATTGAAATTGCCAGATTCTTCGGATTGGGTTGAGGAGGGGCCAAACAGCGGCGACTGAAATTTTCATTAAACGTTCAACTCTTCGGTTGTCAATTGTTTCAACCTACTCATTTTTAATGTCACCTGACTTGTATTTTATTGTTCCTGTTTTTGAAGCAAACAGATTTTTCTGAAAATATCGAACCTTCTCAGACAGTGATGAATATCAAAAATTGCTTATTTGGTCATTCCATAGAAAAGGCGTTCAGATGTTTAAGAATAATTTGAAAGGGGTTTAGTTAAACACTTTAACCACCTAATTTCAACTGTTTGAAGAATGACTTTTGGAATCTCAAATGCAAAACTCAAACACATTTTCACCACACTTATTGGACAAAGTGTACCGTCAATCATTTCAAAAAATATAATAACCCCAATCAATCTGCCTTCGCGAATTCAAAAAAATCCAGCAAATTACAACTAAATGAATCGAAGGTTGATCCAAGTAGCTTTATATCACTTTACTTCCTCTTCAAAGACTTCAGTTCCAATCTAGTCTTCGCTTACATGATGTAAGTTACATCCAATTTGAGAGGATGTTGACAAAAGAGGAATTTCGTTTCAATTTGATTCTCCTCGAAATCGAATCCCTTTTCAATTCCTTCCCCTTTCAAGTCAACAAAAAATTGGGGAAAGTCACTCAACAAAAATCAAAATGGAGACAAACCATCTGGACATCAATTTTATTTACACTCATTCTTGACTCCATTTTGATGGTTTATACGTTGGGTCAGTGTGCAGGTCGTCACATCGAATGTCAGCCCAAGCACTTTATAATTTATTCCTTCAA
>JAQHQX010000158.1:0-17369 GCA_034694425.1 Arrhopalites sp. Gr-Col-00791
CGATTTCCAAATATGGCTCAGAAATATTCAGTCAGTCCTGTGCAAGAGCCTAGGCAAATTTTGAGGGAAAACCGATGAGGTCCTTAAAGTTTTAGGTCTTAAAATTGTCTTCAATCGTCTTAATGACAAGTTTTGCTGACTGGGATGCTACTAGACTTGTTGTGGATGTCTATGTCCCATCTGATTTCTGTATTTCCCACTTTTTTGCGTATTTCCCACCCAATTTCTCCCATTGTGAAACACAATTTCATTTCTCCCGGGAGATTGAGAGCCCTGGATGATTTGTAAACGAAATCAATTTACACAGCTGTCCAAACTTGATTAACCAATGAGCTAAATTGGGAGAAATCAGGCAGATTGTTGATGAAGCAGATTTGGGCAGCTGACTTTGTCGACAATAAACAGCGACAAAATTAAGAGGACGAATGGATGACGAAAAGTTAGTTACATAAATAAAGTCATCAAAAAATAGAGGAGTCTGTCAGCAGCTTTTTTTAACATGCAGGGTACCCCCAGTTGCGGGACCCCTCCTTTGTCCATTTTATTATTTTTCATAATTTGGACTCTAGTCCATTTGGTGGTGTTTTATTGCCCACAACTAATGTTGCTACATTTGGGTGCCACCAGCACCCGAAAACCAGCCAAAATTATAAAAAACGGATGACAAGTAAAGATTCCCATTTATCAGTTTTACAATTTCTAAATCGAATTCAAGGGTGCTTATGTATAAAAGAAATGTGCGAATTCAAACATTTAGTCATTCCCAGGTACCGTTCCATTCTAATTTAAAATGTTTAAGAGTGAATTTTCTGAATGGGAGCCTAATGGGAAAATTTTCATTGTTATTTGTTTTCCAAAGTTTCATCTTGGTTAGAATTTTTCTCCAGTGTCGACAAATTCATCTGCCCAATTCTGCCCGTACAGCAATCGACTGTTTGACTTGTATAGAGATTCATTTTTTCATCATCAATAACGAACAGGTCAAATTGGGAGAAATGGGGCTGAAATATTTAAAAGAAAAATTGAATATTTGAATCTGTTAACAGTGGGCACAGCAAAAGTTCGGACCAATAGAGAATTTTGGAAAACACGTAACAGGGACAAATTCCCCGATTTCCGGGTAGTTTTTCCAATTAAATCCCCATTTTCAACTAATTTGAAGCCTTTTCGTTTTTTAACATAAAACTTTCATACTTTAAGACAGGTTCGTCAGAAATTTGTAGGAATTAGTTTCTCTCAATAATGACCAATGTGTAATTTTGGTGTCCTTTGTTTGTGGGGATTCTCAATTTTGTTTATGATAAGACAAATACTCCGTTAACGAGCACCAGTATCCAATTCAGAATGTGCCTAAATGATAACAAAATCGGTTCGGTTTTATAATACGGGACAGTGGGAAGGGTTTGAAAGTGATCACCTAAAAAATGAAATTTTTGGCAAAAATGTTTTCAACAGTACCCATTTATGGCACCCAATCTCATTGCTCTGTCAGTTTAGCTGGGGATGGACGCAGTAAATGCAAATGTAATTGTGTGAAATAAACGGGGGTTACAGATTGTAGCAACCAATTTAAGTGCATATTTTATCGGAAGGAATTGGTTTTCAAGTCTTGATCGATTTCAGCTTACCATCGGTGGGCACTGAATTTGTGCGGAGTTTGTCAATTTTCATTGAATTTGCTAAATTTAGTCTGATTTCAACCATGTTTCCCACATGAACAAATTTGTGAAAAAAATTCACATTTGACTCACAAAATCCTCCCAGTTAATATCTATGCCACAATAAAAATGATATTTGTCATGATTTTTTGTGCTTCAAATGTCATCAAGGCATTGAAACTAGTGGACGGGTCACGAGATCACAAATTTCGATAAAGTCTGAATAACCATTTTGTTTTACGCTCACAAATAAATTGTCAACATTTTGACTCCAGAATGTCCATCATTTCAGTTTATCAAGCAGGTCAAGTCCGTTGAGAATATTTGCCATTCACTCTCCTGCCCTATTCTGCCACATTCATTCTCCTGCCCTGTTCTGCCACACTCATTCTCCTGCCTTATTCTGCCACATTCACTCTCCTGCCCTATTCTGTCACATTCACTTTCCTGCCCTATTCTGCCACATTCACTCTCCTGTCCCATTCTAGAAATTTTCCTGATTACTATGACAGGTTTTGAGCATTACTGAATTCTTTTAACTGAAAACTCGTTTTCATTCATTTTTTCATGAAATAGGATTTACATTATGCATTGGGTGCTAAAGTAATCAATGGTATCAATCTCATACAGAATTTTATTGGTCGATTGCAATGGAACTTCCAATTTGGAAGTCTGTTTATTTATTTATTATCTTTTTATACTTTGATCACAAATTTATTATAGATCGAAACACATCATGCTCAACTTTCAAATATTACTTAGTGCTTTTAATGAAAATACATGAAGATCAAATTAAAAGTTGATTAATTGAACCCGTTTTTGACCTCACTTTGCATGATGTTTTGATACATGGTCCCTATAACTTTTGCGATTCCTGTATTCCTTTTTGCAAATGTCACAAAAGGGAAGGTCTCCAATCTTCTTCCTTAGCAGGTCGTCCTTCACATGCTTCTTGTAATGCCTTTTAATTTTTGATGGCCCCTTCATTCCCTTTGACTGATAAATACAATTGGTTGGCCAAAAACACTTGTAAGTTTTATCAGCGCTCTTTACAGGTGAGTTTTTTAACAGATTCAACTTTAATTTCTCTCGTTCATTTTCATCGAGGCTGTTGTGGGAACTAGGAGGATACGGTGTCTCGGTCGTTGCCATTGGATAACTTGCCAATTTCGAACTAGTAGATAATTTCTTTCCAAGTGACTTTCTAGTAATTTTTTTAATTTTTGGACTCAATGTCCCTGTGCATACACTTGCAAATACGTTTCGGTTCCGTAGTTTTTTGAAAGCTGGCTCATTCTTACAGTTGGAGACAAACTCTCTCATGGCTATTAGAGTTCCCCTTTTCAATTTTTCAAAATCCAAAATGATTTCCTCATTCGCCGAAGACGCCAGTGAATTTTCCCACAAATTTTCTTTCGACTGAATTAATTTCACAAGTTGCAATAATTCGGGTGTCGATAACACTGAAATCTCGTCACGTAGTTTATTTTTCTCATTGTAGGTCATTTCAGGACCATCAGACGATCGATTTGACGACACAGATTCGTCAGCGTCAGACATCTCCATGGGTGACAAATTATCTTCTGTGACAGATTCGGGTCGGATAATTTCAACCGCAGTAGATGCCTCTTTAGTAGCTTCACTATTTCCTAAGGAGTCATCTTGACTGGATTCTGATGGGAAGTTTCTTGATAGCTGCTTTAATGTCAGTTTTGAAAGTTCCTGGACAAATATTTTGTTGTTGCTAGAACTAGCTTCTGTACGAATTTCAACAACGTCTTGTTGGCCATTTTCATCATTACTAGTATTATCTCCCTCAGTCGTGTTAAAAGTTGAAGAATTAGGCATTTCATATTTCATATTCGAATTTGATATTTTTGCAGTGTCAGCCATGTCTAAAAATCCTATTTCAAGGGTGTACACCCTGTCCTCAGCCAGTTCCAAACGTGCCTCCAAATTTTCAATTCGCCTTCTGAGTGTTTTGATTATTTCTTGAGAGTCTTCTGATTGTGTGTTGGACTTCGACGCCGTCACGTGTAAATCATCTTTTTCCAAATCTTTCTTTTTGTCCATAATGAATTGAACCGGCATTGTTGGAGAATTTGAATGAGTAAGTAGGTTGGGAGTATTTGGTACATTTGGATTGAATATATGAACACTTCCAGGTGCCGTGACCTTAAATGTTGATTTTGGTGCATAACTGCTCAATCCACTTGGTTGTGACTTTTCCTGAAGATCATGGAGAAGTAATTTTCGTTTGTCGTCGACTGCTTGTCTTAATTTCTCTCTCTCTACCATATGCTTGGAAACCAGTTCATTGAGCAGGAACTCAGTATCCATTCCTTTCAATATTTCAGAATATCCGTCCAAGCTGCTTGTCATTTCATCCAATTTTTCCATCTGATCGTGGGTAGAAGTTGGTTTGAAATTGGTAGATGTGTGAGTGGATAGGGACGATGATGCAATATTTAATGAAGGAATCCATGATGGTTTATTCATTACAACAATACTGTCAGTCAAAGGGCGAGAAATATTCTCTTGAATAAAGGAAACAATAGTTTTATCTGTATCCTGATTTAGTGTACCAAGGTCTTCAAAATCTTTTGGTTGTTCAGTTCCAGTACTTTTACGAATAGATGATACTCCATGGGAAACCTTGTCATTTTGTTTTGAATCGTCTGTGAGTATACAACAAATTTCAAAATATTTTGAACCAGAATACTCAAGCACAAGAAATGAATGGCAAATTTAAGATGGATTAAGATATTTGAATACATGAAAGTGGAAAATTTGTTGTGTTACCGTAAATGAGCCCCGACATTTCATGACACGATTACGATTTTACGATTTTGTACTTAATCTGGTATCTTTTTCCTTCTGCCAATGAATCAAAATGTACAGTCAACAAATTTTAACATGAAAAAGTGGATGACTAATAAATTGAATTTGTACGGGTTTATAAATTTACTAGTTCGAAGCGTTCAGATTTAGTATTAAAAAGAACAATTAGCTTACCAATTTCATTCACAATACTTCAGGCGGAGAACTTAAGTTCAATTTTAAATTGAAGGTGTAAACAAGAAAGACAGGTGGACTTATAAATCGATTTTGAAAGCAGTTTATTACAAAATAAGTCTGAGTACAATAAAAAGTTAGTTTCGCACAAAAGGAATGAGCTACAAGACGATAATTTTACATTAAAACTACAATTTCAGAATTTCAAAGAAATGAAAAAACTTTCGTGCAACAATAGTGATTCAAAAACAGACCGAGTTGCATTGTTGCCAGGTAGAGTGCTCTTGGCTGTCCAGTCGCACAAGCTTAAATGAGAAAGCCATTTTGGTATTCAAATGCAACTCTTATTTAATAAAATACAATTTTTATGTGCATGGGTTTTAACAATTTTAAAAATTCAGAATCTAAAAGTCCCAAATATTTAATTTACACGTTTATAACGAACCGAAATTCTATTTAAGTATTTTTTGAGAATCTGGATTTAACTTCAATTGTTTTTGATTTTGGAATCTAGTTTTAATTTTTTTAGATACATCAGAGGGGTAATTGTATTTTTCAAAACTGACATTTTAGTTTTTACTCCTCGTCTCTCTATTCTAAGTTATTATATTTATGTGACAACATCGAGCCAGATCCTCTTCTTGAAAATTCTTTGAAAGCAATTGTTCAGGATCAAACTTATTTGCAGATAAGTTTTGCTTTAGTCGAGTTTCTGTTTCAAATGTTGACGATTGGAATATCCTACTGTGGTGGTATTCCTAGTCTCTTTTCGTAAGAGCATTCTTTTCTTCTCTTTCCCTTCTTGGTTCATAGTTTCCTGTACACACTACAAGTGCTTGACTCCTTGATCTGAAGTCAGCATAAAATTCTTTAGTGCCATGATTGTTGACGATCGGAGTGTTTTAAAATCCACATTGATGTCACCATCTTCTGCTACTAATTGTGGTTCCAAGGTCGACAGAATGGCAGCCACGGCATCCAACTTCTTCGAACTCAAACTACCTATGTCGTTATATAATATTCTCCTTTCATTATATGCAAATTTGACCTCTGAATTACAAGCCGGTGGTGATCTTCCAGTAACCAGTAAAGAGGGTCCATCAATCACTGAAAGAGTTTGAGAATTCTTTACGCGATGACGGTTGTTTCCATCGAAGGAATCATGAACTGCTACAAATTGTTCATGGTGAGCAATTTTGAAGCCATTCTCTTTGCATAGGTTTTTTGATACGGCCGACACTTTTTTTGTCTGTGTTCTCTTTTCCCTCAATGTACGGGGCTCGATTTCCGTATTCGCTACTTCACGCTTCTCCAGTTCAAAATCAACAGCCTGTTGAAACTGCTGTGAATGATTCATCTCAGAGTACTTCCTAGAGGAGACTTCTAAAACCTTCTTAAGACATAGTAGTGATACTTTTAACTGTCTGTTCAAAAGTCGGCATTTCACTGGAAGATTTTCATTTTCGCCTTCTAAATTTAGTTCAGTGGTACTTTTGTCCGTTGTTATTCCAGTGTTTCTTAAGCATATGGCGTCGAGATATTCCTCATTTCCATTTTTAAGAGTAGGAAGAATATCATTTTCGGGCATCTGGATATTTATGCTTGAAACATCTGAATCAAATTTTCCTGAATCTGCACCTAGTAATGCACTTAATTTTGTTTTGTGATCTGAAATTGGATCTTCATTCAGATTATGCGTAGACTGCTCGACATCTAGTCTACCATCATTTTTGCCGTTCTCATATGCATGATATGCGAGACTTAATTCTTCGTTGAGACTGCCGTTCCCAGTTCCTCTGACTTCATTCGAATTCAACATCTCAATCTGTTCAAGTTTCTCATAAAGTATTACTGCACCATTTGAAAGTGAATGGAGCTCATGGTGTCCCTGAAGCCTGGTGGAGTTAATGCCACAGCGAAATAACTCGATATCATCACCTTTATATCTTTGTCTCTGGTTACAATATTCATGTTCGGTGACGTGACCATCACAGTCATCATATGTATCTAGTAAGAAAAAAAAAATTTAATTCGGATACATCCAATATGGCTCTCCACGAGTCGGTTGGAAACGAGTCAACTGGCGAGTTGACTCGAAACGGACAAAACGTTTTTTCGTCTCTTTTCACTCACCCAACTCGCGAGTCAACCGTCGGTTGGCGCGGTTTTATCGGTTGACTCGTCAAGTTAAAGAGGAGTCGAGTCGGTTGCTCTTCCCACACGAATCGGTTGAAAAACCGACTCGTGGAGAGCCTTAAAATCCTTAATAAACGGGTCACAACTTGTAAACCTTAAATCACCAAAACCAAGTTTAGACTACAGTTTTAAAGTCATGTGGTTACCTTCGACACATTTTTCAAGTTGCGAAATTAAATCAGGAACTCCCAAAGTAGTAGTGCTGTCCATTTTCAAAAATTTTGAAATTTTTGCACCAACCTGACGCTTGCAGTAATTTCCACAATTTCGGTTATATTCATCCTGCAAAAGTAAAAAAATTATGCAAGTCGTATTGCCACATGCCATAAACATGCTTTGATTGTTCAATTATGGGCCCTCGTAAATTAGCCTAAAACCTAATAATACAATGTCTCTTCCACTCACCGAAAGTGAACTTGCTGTAGTAGTCTGGTCAACATCCATTACGTCCTGATAACAAGAATTTTTGCACAGAATAGAAGCAAATGATTGGTTTAACCACTCCTCTGAAATATAAGTTGAATTCAACAATTATGAATTGGTACTCGCCTTCAACAAAATGAAATTGAAATTTTCAAATTTCGTTGGAGAATACATACTCATGTAATCCCTGAGGAGATTTCTATGACAAATGAAACTCAATCTGTCATTTATTTTTTATGCAGCATGTCTGACTCGTATAAATGTAACATCTGAGTGCTTCGAAGCACTGATCAGTGCTGAGAAATTGATTTCATTAATTATACAAATGCTTGATGTCTCAACTTGTTCAGATAATTTCGCTTTGACCATAATTTAAACCACTATGAAAAATTTTGTCTTCGGTAGTTTATCACCCCACTCAGTACAGAAAATGTTGTGTCAGTCACGGACACGACTTACTTACAGCAGAACTTCATTCGGTATATTAGTGGATAGTGCTACTTCCCAGAAACAACATTGAAGCTACTGCCCAAAAATGACATTGAAACTACTGCCCAAAAATGACATTGAAGCTACTGCCCAAAAGTGACATTGAAGCTACTGCCATAAAAGCACATTGAAGCTACTGCCTAAAACTGACATTGAAGAGGGTTCGATTTCTGCGGCGGAAACAGAAATTTGTCTGCCAGTAGCAGCAAGTGGCAGAAATGAAAATATGGCCAACCGATATTTTGTACACAATTAAGCACCTTAATATTGGGGTAATATGTTTTCATAGGTGAAAATATTGAAAGTTCAGATGAAAATACTGAAAGTACGGTGATTTTTTTATTTGCAAAAAAGACATACAAATAATTCACTCGGATATGAAATTTTTTCCGACTCATCACCCAAATGAATTGACCTCTAAGTGGCAATCGGTTGGAAAGATCTACACTTAGAAATTGTTTGAAGTGTAAGCAAGCTCTATTCGGGGTGTTCCTAGTTCTATCTCCTTCAGATCTCCCAAAGTCCTTCTAACTTAATTTATAATGGGATCAAAACTTAACAACCACAGCAAGTCTCAACGTAGACTTAAGGTACACATTAAGGGCTCCCTTAAAACGTATCACACTAGTCCCATCCACAGAAAAAATTATAAAGGAATTTTGAAGTTTGCGAAAATTCAACATTTTGGGATTTTTCTAAATTATTAATTTTTTCAGTGTTTAAAACTCAACGACCACAAGTCTCAACGTGAACTTGATGGTCACATCAAGGGCTCTCAAAATGTATCGCACGAGTCTCTTCGAATTGAGTGAAAGGTTTGACAACTTTACACAATCTTGATGTGAATGCACAATCTTACGAACATTAAGTTTGTAAGTAGCCAATACCCAATAACCACAGCAAGTCTCGATATACCCTTAAGGTCCACTTGAAGGCCTTTCTAAATTAATCCGACACTTGTTCCCATGCATTGAGGAAAATCTATCGCAAAATTGCAAATATGGACAAGTTGCAGTTTTTCTTGGAAAATTTTAAAACTACTTTCATAAAAGGCACAAACTCAACAACCGCTAGCCTCGATTTTTGAACAATAAAAATTGAAACTTTCGCTAAAACTATTGAAGTTGGTCTATACTCTTTCGCATTAAAATATTTGAACTGACAAAATCTTTTCAAATTAAAAAAACGATTTCAAAAATGCAACTAAAATAGTTCATCATCACAATAGTTCTAACATGGTGCAAAGTTAAATGGTCCGTTCTAGAATGTAAGGCTGCTGTTACTGTGTAAACATGGTCACCTCTAGCATTTATCCTGTTTCCTGAGGTTTGTATTGCGCCTTGTTGCCATCGAATGTGGGCTTCGTTAAAGTCAAATGGTTTGCCGATAATGAAAAGGGTCTGATCGACACTATCCTGGGAGACTTCCAGAGTTCACATGGGACAATGCTTAAAAAAATACCCTGACAAATCTAGTTTAGAGACATTTAGGAAAACTCGTATTTCAGCTCATTCGAATAGAAAGTGTAAATTGTAGCAAATGATGCCATGACATTTTTCATTCAAAGATTTTCCCGAACTTTGAATATTTTTACCAGAACGCTCAATATATTTACCTGTAGTTTCAATATTTCCACCTGAACTTGTAACATAAATACCTGTACATTCAATTAAAACTTCAGAACAAAAAAAAAAGTAGCCCTTAATTTTTAGAACGAACCTACTACTTCGGTTTAACCAATTTCCAAACGATTCTAACTAATTTACTGTAAACTTCAGTCTTCATGTTACGATTTCATTGGATATGGACTACAATTTTACTTTCTGTCACTTTCTGCCGTATGTGTTACCAAATTTTGGGTGGGAATTGCCAGTTTCTGCCATATTTTGCCGGTCCTCGAACACTGCATTGAGGCTACTTTCCAAAAATGACCTTGAAGCTACTGCCCAAAAGTGACATTGAAGCTACTGCCCAAAAATGATATTGAAGCTACTGCCCCAAAAATGACATTGAAGCTACTGCCCAAAAATTTATATCCATTCGCATTGATAATTATTTATATTTCTGCTGATGGTGCATGTTCAATAAAAGAATGTAGAAATGGGATTTCGATGTAATGATAATGAGATCATCTAAATTAACACTTCATATCAACTACATGGAGAAACAAATTGACGCAGTTAACTTAATAAATTAGCGAATCAGAGTATGATATTATAATATTGTACCAGAAATAAAATGCAATGACCAGTCAGAAAACATTCCATAACAAAAGTGTGTCATTCTATGTTTATAGAGGTTGTAAACTTTGAAGAAAAATACAAAATAAGGGAAGTCATGAAAGTGGTACATTAAACTTTAACGGTGATGGCTGTAGTAGCCAGTTCTTGACAGACAAATGTAAACTCATTTGATACTGAGTTAAGGCACTTCAAGTGTGTAGGCCTGCAGCATTTTACGCAGAAAACTTTTTTGCAAACTCTTCTGGTTTTAACTCGAGTCTGCTGAAATTTTGAGCCTTCGGTTTTGCAAAAATGGCACAACATTGGATCTGATTTGAGGTCACAGTTTCCCAACAAATCTGACAAAAGTTTAACGCGAAACTCGTCCACATTAATTGGCAGAAAATCTTTTTGTAGTATTGTAGCTGCTGCGAAGTACAACACCAACGGCCCTGAATTAACTGTTTCCGCCGATGAAATGACAGGCAACGGTAGGTACTCATCTTGCCACTCATGAATTCCAGTCCTCAGTTTCGAGTCAAAGTGCTTGGCCAATCTTTCGGTCCATTCAGGATTAGGGTGGTAACTTCCAAGTGGATCCCAAACTGTTTTCATACATCAAAGGCCATTATTTAGTAGTAGCAGAAAATGAGATTTTGGTTTAAATTTCACATGTACTTAAGTAAAAATCTCACCACAAATCTTGATTTCTTTACATTTGAAAACCAATAAAACCCACTGTCCTTGTTCCCCTATGGTGGGTAGGAAAACATTCTCTACCAACCTCCATGAGTACCGAGAGTCACCTTCGCTTTTTTCACACAAAGGAATATCATTTAGTTCGAACTCTTTTAATTCCCTGGGACTGACACAGATATTAACCTGGTCGTCGCATAGAAATTTCAAATAAGCTGTCATTAAATTTTCCGTCAAATTCCCAACAATAAATGATCTCGTGGACATTTCATCTTCCGAATCAAATTGATGCATCAGCTCCACGTCGTCACTGTTCATGTCCAAATTCAATGACATCAGATCACGCAGAGTCACAATTACCCCTTTGATTCTGAGGTAAGTCCGGCAGAGATTTGCTGTCGTGGTTTCTGGGAGGCAGGAAAACTCTCTCAATGGTGAACAGGTAGTCAAAGTTTTGTTGTAACTCGAATCATATGTTGAAGCGTCTCCATCTACATCTACAAGTCAGGAATGAATAAATTTCAACTTGCGTGAAATTTTTTAATCATGACATGAAAATTCCATAAATTCTTTATAATTACCTTCCCAATCGAAATCAGATTCTCCTTCATCTAGGTGTTCAATCGCCGATGACTCCGGCTCCTTCTCTTCCTCATCGGTGTCTTCACTAAGAAATCCTTCATGTACAATTAATAAAATTTTATACAATTTTCTAGAAATTATAAAATGATGGCTTAACTAAAACCTTACTTTCTGCTTACCATTCCTATCAGAATTTGGAACAGATCGTCCTTTTTTAACAACCGGAATACGAAGTAAAGGTGCCCCTTTTTTCCCGGTCCGTTTGCTTCTTGTCGCATCGTATAGCTCACACATGTTGAAAATTTCATTCGAAGAAATTGTGAAAGGTTGTGGATCTATGGAGTTTCCAATTTGAACAGCTTGTAGGTGTGCACAGGTCTCTAAATGAATCAGAAATTGCAATTTAATTTCATCTCCAATTGTTTTGAGTTACAAATTTGTTTAGCTTCTGCTGCAATCTTACTTTTCCTTGGACAACTGCATATTTGCTTCCCTAAATTGACCTTAAGATTGGAAACGCAAAACGTTACACCTTATTAAATCTCAAAAATTTGTATCAACATGTCATTATAACCAACTGGTTAAGGAGTCTAACGTGGGTTTTCTTGAGTCGCAATGAGTCGTGCAATGTCATTTTTTGGCTTTCCGTACAAGAGAGTGCTTAATATGAAATTTCACTTCAGCTGTGATCCAATGGATCATCCACAGCATTCTTTGATAGTTTCTCAAAAATGACATTGAAGCAACTGCCCAAAAATGACATTGAAGCTACTGCCCAAAAATGACATTGAAGCTACTGCCCAAAAATGACATACGGGATAATTGGCCCGCCATAACTGTTTTCTGAATTCTCTATTCTCGCCCGCTGGTCCAGCTACTTCAATGGAACAAACCCAACAACTCATTCACTGGTGACGGGTCAGTTGGGTGGAAAATCTGCCGAACCCAAATTTTTTTCGCTGAACGTTAACTGTGGGGTATGTGGGACAATATTTCCTCCGTCACATTGAACCAATGTTTAAGAGTATTTTCTTTCGAGAACCAGGTTCGGCGGAAATGGAAGATTCTCCATCCAGACCTGACCCCTTGACAACTCAGTAGATTTGCTTGATTCAAATAAGGAGCTGAGCGAGCGAAATTAGAGAACCACAAACAATTATCTCTGCAAAGCAGCTCGAATAAATTTTTTGGGCATTACCTTCAATGTAATGGTGGGGCAGTAACACTTGCGCACTATGCACTACATGATGTTTGTGGGTAAGTGGTTAGTGCATAATGTAATGTCAGGAAGTAAATGCACACTTTGATGATATTTTGGAACCGCCTAAAAATGTCGTTTCGTTAGATTGAATATGTACCCTTCCATAGAATACCTAGTCAGAAAAGGCGTGGGTGGAAAATCTGCCATTATCACAAACCTGGTTTGGCGGAGAAAATTTTTTTTAACATTAGCTAAATGTGACGGAGGAAATATTGTCCCACATACCCCACAGTTAAGTTTGGCGGAGAAAATTTTGGTTGGGCAGATTTTCCACCCACGAAAAGGTAATAAAATGAAAATCAGGGTATGGTCTCACAAAATATGGCACATTTTGAAATCCATGGACGATGTGGATTCCCCGATGAGGAAGAAAGTCAATCTTTCCGCGCTTAATGTAACGATGGGCATTTCCTTTGTGGTATTGGAGATCGCGAATGGGATTTACTAAGTCAACCTCTTGTGGCTTTCGAGAGGGAAACTTTCCTTCCAAAATAATGTGATTAATTTGTTTCACATCAATAACATCATGAATGTAAACGTGCACATCCTTCTCGCTGATTTCCAGCTTCTTTTTGTGTTTTAACTCCATATCCACCAGCTTGAGCTCACCAATACCTTCAAATCCGTTGTTTATTTCGGCCAATTTTGTGACGGACAAGAAGTAAAAGGCCATGGAAAACCGACAAAAATCAGTGGATGCGTTTTTGATCATATTCTTAAGCAATCGATTGACACTTTCAGCGGCATTGGTGGTAATGCCTGAGACTTCGTTATAAAGAATAAGGTCCTCCAGAATCCATCTTGCGCTGGACAAGAAGTCATCCCGAATATTTTTTCGAAAATAATTTTGCAAAGATATTGGCCATTTATCTGCAAATGTGTCTTCAATTTCCTCAGACTTTGATGGTGATTCTGCGTGCATGAATAGATCCAAGTCCTCCACGTAGGAATCTTTTTCTCCATCAAATTTCAAGTTTTTATTCAGCCAATCACAAAAATTCTGGAAACAGAGTTCAAGTAATTGTTAAAATACGGTAGCAAAATTAATCGTTTTAATTCCAAGAGATGGGATTAGTTTTTCAACGATTGAATATTTGGCCAGAATTAAATGTGCAAGTTCAGCTCTTAGAAGTCCTTAAACGTAATCATAAATATTAAATTAAATTAATTGATCGAACTTTTTTCAAATGTCTCCAGCACAACAGAAGTTTTCCTTCGGGGACAACAGAGCGAAGAGAGCACTGTATACTACGTTCTCGGTCCGTAATAATGACTGTCTTGGGTGTATTGAACGATGGAATTAAGTTACATGCCACAGTAAATGCACGAGTATGGGCATCCGCGTCAGTGTATTGGTGAAGAAGTGACAAAACTGAAATAACGAAGAGATAGTTTTAAAAAATTTATTAAATATCCAGGACATGGATGAAATGGACAAACTGGGTAAATGTTTCTAAGCCATATTTCGGAATATTGTTTGAACTAACTGTTGTCACTTAACACGTGCATAGTTTTCTGAAACTGCCCGAAATCAGATTGGAAGAATCGAAAATGTTCTCCTGAATACAGATTTCAGATACTGATTTGGAGCAAATTCAGAAATCTATGACAAAGGAAATTCTTTGGAACAAGATTACCAAATATAACTCAGAAATAGTCACCCAATCCTATGCAAGAGCCTAGGCAAATTTTAAGGGAAAATGGGGTCCTTTATCAAATTTGATCATTTGATCAAAACTGGATGAAATGGAATCCATCCTATGAAATAAAAATGTCTATTTCTGGGATCTTGAACCCTACGAGATCATTATAGTAATCATGACTCACGTGGAATTGTTGGATGCACCTCGTTACGAGTTGATTTAAAACAAGGATGGCGGTAGGACAGCGTACTGATGAAGAAATTGGCTGCAGAAATTCAGAGCTTGTAAAGTTACAAATGATGGCATTATGGTCAATACAAATTACTTTGAAAAAGATAAAGGCAAAAATCATAGACTTACCGGCAGGGAACGTGGTATCGTACACATACTCCACGTGCTCATATACCTTATATAGATTTTCAACGTGATTGGCCATACCTTCAAGGCAAATAACAACTTTAATTCCCTTAAAAATGTCTGCCTCCTGAAAGAAGTGTTTGATTTCACTTTCCAGGCTATACAAGCCATACAGGGCATCTTGCTTTACGTAGCAAGCAGCTGTATAGGCCTGGCGGATATTTTTTGGAGTGTTGACTATTCTTCTTTGCAGTGGTAACGATGCCGCTTTTAGCACCTGAGCGCTGTAAAGTGTAAATAAAATATTTTGGTACGAAGTTCTATTCTAACTATGATTATTGTTAATACAATCGCTAAATTGGCTCACGAATAGGCACGTTTTGGATCTACGCCGTTTCTGATAGATTTCTTCATTTCATCGATTACTCTTGGGTCGTTCCGAACATAGTCGCGACCCTTCCAACGTTTTGATGTCCCTAAATTGTCGTCAAACATAAAGTATATGTGACATCAAGATTTCACTAACGTGGATTGATCCCGAAGGAAATCTCAAGTGGGGAATGCTGAGTCGTGTTTTTCAGGACTGCATTTTTAAAGGGTAGGCATTCAAAGGAGCCGATATGGATTGTTTTCAACAATTAAGATATTTTTACCTTGTTTTGGACTATCGGCATCTTTATGGAAATCATGGTTACTTGTATTACTCGCACCAACTTCATCTGTATCTCTGGCTTCATCTAGCACAAAAATGATAATGAATATAATTTTCTTTTTGCCATTAAGATATATAAATTGTATCAGAATTAGTCAAAGTCACCTTTGTCCTCAATAATGGTGCAGTCTTGGTCGATAGTCTCAATTCTGCTTATAGCCTCATCGGTATCCGAACCAGAATCCTTGGATACTGAACCTGAGGAGTTCAGTAGGAAACATTAATTCCAAATCGTGGGATAAGCAATTAAATACTCATAAATAGTAACAATGTAAATAATTTTCACTGTTGGGACGTCCCAAGAACCATAATTTGCTATTTAATTGAAAAATAGATTATTAAAACTTCAATTGCAATGATGAAATCAGATTTAACTGAACTAAATGAACTGCTAAAAAATTCTGCTCCAAAGCTTTGTTAGACCCAAGAGTGGCTTTTTACCGGCCAAAACGAATTGATGGCAGGCTAGCCGGCCAAAAGTCGCCAAAGCTCAAAAACGTTTCAGTAACTTTAACTATAATAGACTTCATTGTTTTAGAGATTTGGGAGGATACTTTTGAATCATACGAGTCGATTAAAATGGTTAATGATTCCTGTCAGTCGACTATGTTGGGATGTCTTCGTGATTCTGGTTTCGACTACAAATCTAATCACCCTTTTAAAGGGACAAAATAAAAACCATACCAACCTGAAGCTAATTGTTGGATGGTGACTTGATACTTGGTTGAAACATGTGTCACACCTTGACTAAATTTCTTCAAGCACTTTATTTGTGAGGGTTCAGGGGCAAAATGTTTTTAAGGATAAACTTTGAAAACGAGTTCAGACATTGACAAATTCCAAATTGGACACAAATGATTACTACGTTGGCCACGGACCAATGCCATCGTAAAATTAATTTGGAAAACAAATAAGGTCGTCATAAAACTTTTTTTCATTTTGGCCACTTTTGGTTTTGGCGGGCCAACAAATGGGGTGGCCAAAAGCGGGTCAAAACTGGCTGGCCAGCCAGCCCTTTGGCCAGGGGGTCGAACCCTGGTTAGACCGAATTTTGCAATGTGGCCAAACAAACGGCCTGCACCGTTTAAAAATTAGCACTGGACTATGTGGCCGGTACCCCTTACAAATAATATGCCTGATGTGTAAGCTGAGATTAATTGAGAAAAATTATATGTCAAAACACTTTGTGGTACAAGAGAAAAATGTACCCTGAACCTCCAGACATTACCAGATTCTTTGTTAGGAGTTATTGGTGTTGTCGGCTTTTTTCGAAAAGTGAAGAGGTTTCTTTTGCTCTTCGCGTCCTTTGTTGAAAAGCAGGAGCGCTTTGGAGGAGTGGCAGAATCCACTTTCAATACAAATGAAAAAATCATTTACTATAATACTCAAGCATAATGTCATATAAATAATCACAACTAGTATTAAACTTTGGTACATGTTCTACCTGGTGAAGCAAATTTTATGGGTGTTTTATTAGGTGAATGTGGACTTCTTAGGTAAGTAGAGAGAACATTCTTTCTTTTCTTTGGGGACGCCTTCGTGTTCCCATGGGGACCATTTTTTGCCAATTGAGGGTCGATTGTTCCCTTGTACTCAATAATGACGTAAGGATACTGTCCCCAATCACTTATTTTTATGCATCCACCTCTCTCCATTTTCACACCTATTTTTCATCAAAGATACAATCACTAACATCATATTAATTGTCACAAAAATCTCAAGATTTACCTGCGGGATAATATTCCCTACGCTCAAACTCCATTTGAGTCAATTTTCCTTTAGATTCAGTATCGGTAGTGACATTATCCACTTACCCACTTAGGACCCACTTACCCACTTACCGTCAAACTCGACTCAGTGGGTAAGTGGTTAGTGGGTAAGTGGTCAGTGGGTAAGTGGTCAGTGGGTAAGTGGTCAGTGGGTAAGTGGTCAGTGGGTAAGTGGGTAAGTGGGTAAGTGGGTAAGTGGTCAGTGGTCAGTGGGTAAGTGGTCAGTGGGTAAGTGGGTAAGTGGTCCGTGGGTAAGTGGTCAGTGGGTAAGTGGGTAAGTGGTCAGTGGGTAAGTGGGCAAGTGGTCAGTGGGTAAGTGGGTAAGTGGTCAGTGGGTAAGTGGTCA
>JAQHQX010000159.1:0-17362 GCA_034694425.1 Arrhopalites sp. Gr-Col-00791
TAATAAACTGAATCGTGTCTCGTTCCTTATCTACTACTCTACTTTGTGCTATAGCATTGTGTAATTTGTGCATCTACCATTCTACTATTCTAAAATTATATATACGTGAAAATCGCTCGTTTCAGTTGGATTCATGGGAAGGTCCCCAAAATTTTTTATGGGTTTCCAAACTTTAATAAATTCATTTTCAAAATCCATTCCAATTTCAAACGACAAGATTTTAATTAAGTGAATCTACTTTGATGAGCCTGAGCTGGGGGAGTTGATGTTGGCTGAGATGGAGGGCCAATTCCTTCAATCCACCGTCAAAATAGCAATGCACCACACATTTAAACTTAACAAACCCAATACCCTCTGATTTCCCAGAAAAGCTTCTTCCAGTTCCATGTTTTTTCAAGTGAACTTTTAAACTGTATTTGATGGTGGCAGAGTAGGGACATTTAGGGCACTTCCAAGGCCTCTCTCCCATGTGAACCATCTTGTGTCTCTTCATATTTGAAGATTGAGCAGTTGAATATTTGCATTCCTCGAATGGGCATTTGTAGGGTTTTTTTTTCGTGTGACTCCTCATGTGCGCATTCAGATCCCCACTGGTGACTGCAGAATAGTCACAAAATTCACAATGGAGTTTCTTCTCTTTCGTGTGACGTTGGGCAATGTGCACCTTCAACTTACCCGAATCGACAGTTTTGTAAGGGCAGTGGGAACAATGGAATGGCTTCTCTCCTGTGTGGGTCTTCAAGTGAACTTTCAAGCGACCTGATTGGATCGAGTTGTAAGAGCAGTAGGGGCATTTGTGTGTTTTACTCTCCTCCTTCTCTGTCCCAACCAAATGCACTCTGCATTCAATTCTGCATTTGTTTTGGCTTTATAATGACATTCCCCACATTTAAATGGCCGATCATCCGAATGGGTGTGGATCAAGTGAGTTCATAAATGCGTGGTTTCCGCCATTTTGAATTTTCATTTGTGCTGGATCCCACATGTGTGTTCTTGACGGACATCTTAGCAGACCTCCTAATTGTGACTGAACGGGAGGTCACAAAATTTTTTGGGTGGCATCCCCGTATTCAGCAAGTCAAAATCTATCAGTCCAATGCATAAAAACAATAAAACGTTGACCAGGCAAAAAGTTGTCAAAAGTCCTAGCACAGGGATTCGTTCCCAGACCGACCTGCTGTTTTCGCCGAGAGAAACTTTAGCGACTTGGACAATTCTGTCGCCCTGACATTTGATCCTTCCCGTTATCTTGTTTGTTTACCAGGCACAGTAGATTGGTCGATGGTTTTTTAGTTAGGTCAGATTTATTTGATTAAAGTAGCGGACGAAGCAAGCGTTGTTAGAGAACTCCGAAAACACTTACGGCTCGGTGTGGGGTCGCTATATGTATTTTGCTTGTTTGAGAACTTCAAAATGTCGCTTGACAAAATAATTAATTTTTGCTTGACAAAATCCAAATTTTGTTTGACAACATCAAGTTTGACAAAATAAATAATTTTCGTTTAACAAAATCAAGATTTTGTTTGACACAATAATTAACGCCCCATCATACTTTATGAATTGTTGTGAAATGAAAAATTTATTATTCAACCATTGAGCACATGTAAATGTGTTTTTATTACTGAACCTTGGACATGAATTAAGTGGTGTCCGACTAAGGCAAATTGATACTTTTGATCGATCTATGAGCGTTAAATGGTCACATAAGTCGCAGAACCATGACGCTATGTTACCTTTAGTGTTCTGGTAGCTTCTATTGGTACATTGTCGCCTGGAAATCACTTCGTTATGTGACCATTCGAAGTCATTCAAGCCTACATCTCCATGGCAACAAGGTGCAAAACAAAGTTCAGAGAGCTGGGAAAATGCTAGAGGTGACTCAGCAACAGCAGACGTACATTCCAGAACATACCATTTAACTTTGCAACTTCTTAGAATTGTTGTGATGATAAACTACTCTAGTTGCATTTTCGAAATCATTTTTTAGCTTGAAAAGATTTTGTGTCAGTTCACAATTTTTAATGCGAAAGAGTATAAACCAACTTCAATATTTTTAATGAAAGTTTTATTTTTGTTGTTCAAAAATCGATACTAGTGATTGTTGACTTTGTATAAAAGTAGTTTACAAAATTTTTCAAAAAAAATGAGTGTGAGCTACGAAGTGAGTGTGAGTCGAGGTTCAGTCGCTATAGAAAGTGAGCCACAAAAGTGAGTGCGAGCCTAAGCTTAGACGCGTTCTAAAATTCCACTCTAAAACTTGTTTCCCACTAATTTTGTGGACAAAAAATTAACAGCCTTTCTATTACAGAAATGAAAATAATGTCAACTATCCAGAGTCAGCACAACTCGCTATTAAGTCGTCTTTATGGCGACATTTATGTCTTAAATCGACTTAATGACGAGTTATGCTGACTGAGTATGGCTACTAGCCCTCTTGGAGCAAAATATTGTGATTTTGGAAGCTCATAACGTGTAATTAATTTGGTTGTGAGGATGATTACTGACAATTAAAACAATCCCTTTCTTTGTCTAGTGCGTATGACGTTATTCTGAAAAAAGTTGGTAAATGAGGTTCACGCTTTGACTGTGATTGTTTTGTAAATTAACGTGATGAAATTTTAGTAATCCACACAAGGGACCGATATGGTTTGTCCCAAATCAGGCGTGTTTTGTGTTTCAAAATCGAATGAAAATCAAAAAAATACAAAATGTTGGACAAGTTCTGGTTCTAGTTCTGGTTGGAATTTGGATCATGAACATGTGTAGTAAAATTATTTGAGATGGTTCATTTTCACATCACACACTTTGGATTTTTTTAATTCAACTTGGTCTATCTTGTGGTACCCAATTTTTTCAAATTAAGCACCAGACTATCTAATGAAAATATTTTGAGCATTGTGGACGGCTGTCAATGAACTTATTTATCAGGTCGCGTCAAAATTCTTTGAAAAAAAAGAACAAAATTATTGTTTTATCATTAGTAATTTGATTTACAAATTTCGTCGAAAACAATTTCAAAATTTTGCTTTGCTTGAAAATCGATTGAGAGATGGTTATTGAATAGCCCTGAAAGCGACACAAGGTTGTTGTAAAAATAATTTCAGAATTTTTTCTTCAACGGAACCAAATTCTTACAATGTGTGCCTGAGTGTCATCACTACATCATGGGACCTCCACCGTTCAAAAGCAGCTTAAACATCATTTGCAGTGTGAACCACGGTGTTTAGAAAGTTCATCATACGGAAAATTCAACACACCCTCGGTTTGGTCTTATTGACGAATTATGTCAATGGAGATTTGTTTGATCGAAGTCGCGAGCGAAGCGAGCAGTTAGATAAATCCGAAAGTACTTACAATTCGCACAGTAAAGGAAATTTTCCTTTGATGAACTTTCCATGCTGAACTTTCCTGTGATGAACTTTCCACGAGTCATGAACCGCTACCTTTTCAGGTCTTAAAGAGAGACTATTTTGAAGTGAATTGTTTCTTGTCGGTATTCATACAAGTCTGGTGACAATACACATTTCACCAACCTCCGCAACTGACTTGAACATGAGCTAAAAATTCATCCAAGTGAACCATAAATTACGATAATTATAGATGTGACTTCCGCCGTATACTTACTACAGTCCAACATGATATTGCAAAACAGGTCGAATTAAAAATCGAACCTTGTTCCCAAATAAAGACAATAGTACAGTTCATTTCAAGTTGAAAACTAAAATTGGATGAAAATCGAGTGAATTCAGGGAAGCTGAAAGCCATCAGCTGACAAGGATTTGCAAAAAAGAAAGACACGAATACTGACCGTGACCACTAACGTGAAACCTTTCATAGCCTAAAAAACTGTTCGTTTCGTCTCCTGTACAATCCCAAACTCCCTACTTGTTTTTCCATGGAGCGTCCATTTTTCAAAATTCCAAAACCAACTGAAAAACCATCAGAATTAATTGTACGATTTTTTTATTCTACTGTCATTTGCAGTTTTTATTTGTGGCGCCATCAGTCTTACATTTTTTGATTTACGACCGAAAACTTAATTAAAATCTAAAACATTTGAAGGATCAAAAAACTTAATTTAAAAATTATTTTGTTATTTTTCAAATAAAATTGATTTATAAACAATTTTATCTGCAAACCAAGATTTCATTTTAAGTTTTCATTTTTTTAAATTGAAAACTTGACAGCTCATTTACTCCGTTACGGATTCCTTTGTATAAAATTCGGATCTTTAGTCAATGTCTTCCCAATCAATTTTGATCTGAAGACGTTGAGAGCTTCAAAGCAGAAATCAAGATGGCGTCTAGTGATTTTCAGTATCTGGTGGATCTACTCCCTAATTCGATGTTTCCACCTACAATTCGTCTTTATTCGGTCTCTACTGGAAAACCCGATACCCGTAGCCAAGGTCGCTGTCCTGTCAATTCTGACATTTGATGGTAGTCACAGCATTTGTGACTACTTTCCTCAATTACAATCAAAGTCGACAGAGGGCCCGAGGAGTAGCATCACAATTTTTCAAAATGTTGAAAATTTCTAAGGAGCTTTACGTGGATATTTCGAGCTCTACTTGAACAGAATGAGGGTCCATATCCTGATCCCTCCTACAAGAAAATGTTGGCCAATTTCTTTCCTGTAGTTTTTGGATCGTGGTTGTTGATGGGGGTGGTCATCACGAATGGTTATCGGGGAATTATTAAGGCAGGCTACACTCTCTCGTTCCCCTTAGAAACAGATAGGAAATACTTCAAAGAGAAGTACCACATTTCTGGTTTAAGTTAAATAATTTGGTTTGGGCCCAACAATCAAAATTAAATCCGGTGAATGTCAGAGTAAGCAAAACCACAGTCACAAAGTATCCCTCCTTGACAACGTCACTACGCAACGTTTTTACTGAACAAGATGTGTCCGTCCAATAGTCTTCAAATGAGTTTACCATGTCAAGTGCCCCACACAAGCAAAACCAACTTCTCGAATTTACGTAGCAAATGTATGACCCTACAGCCTTAGACCAAAATATGTGCCCCTGTCCCATTTTACACAAGTGGTCACTATATGAAACAAACGACATCTCATGCATTTCTTAAAAAAATATTTCTTCGCCTACTCTATGAACCTGTAAAAGGTCATTAAATTGAATGACAGCACAAAACTCCCTGATGAAGAATACGAGTAGTATTCGAAAGCTTGGAATTTTAAATAAATTTCACTCATTCATGTAAACCGTTAAAATTTCTACTTTATTTAAATTAGAATTGTTGATTTGATTTGTCTTCAGGTTACACTTGATGATAACTTGGAAATTCGTCCACACAGGGAACACATTTTCACTAAAACATAATATTCTTTTAGTTCAATTCTAATCACTATTATGATATACAATTTATAGTATCAAAAATGAAACAGTAATGAAAACCTAAATTTTATTATTAATAATAATGGCTGGTTGCATAGTCTGTGCAATCACCCCACGGGGTATAGCCTGGACTGTCAGACATTATTACGCTTTCTTTATTATTTATTAAATGGAAAAAACTTATTTTGTCCACAAAATTACTCATTTTGTCACCACTCTTTTTGTCAACAAAAATACTCATTTTGTCAACACTTTTTTTGTCCACAAAAAACTTTTTTCGTCAACAAAAATACTTTTTCTGTCCACAAAAAAGCTTATATTGTCAACAGCTCTTTTTATGCATGTGAGCAATCGTACTTGTAGTTTATTTGATTCTAGGAGAATTATGCACACGGAAAATTCCACACTGGAAGAATCCACCCACCCCCGGTTTTGGTCTTATTGACATATTATGTTAATTGAGCTTTGTTTTATTGAAGTCGCGAGCGAAGCGAGCGGTTAGGTGAGTCGGAAAGCACTTACGGCTCACACCGAGGCCGCCCGGAGCCAGTGTGGAATTTTCCGTGTGTATAATTCTCCTAGAATCAAATAAACTGCAAGTACGATTGCTCACATGCATAAAAAGAGCTGTTGACAATATAAGTATTTTTGTGGACAGAAAAAGTATTTTTGTTGACGAAAAAAGTTTTTTGTGGACAAAAAAAGTGTTGACAAAATGAATACTTTTTGTGGACAAAATGAGTAATTTTGTGGACAAAATAAGTGACGTTTTTATTAAATCAGTTTAAACGTTACGTTGCTGACAACTAATTATGAGTGGGAGGTTATGGAAGAGCAAACTGATTAAGGCTTTTCGTGTGGGTAGGTGACAGAGAGACTCATCCCAACACACGTTTGTATCTTTGGACAGTCCGCCATCTACCTACTCTTAGCCGACTCAACTCTCCCTCACCTCCAACCCGCAAGGTGCACCTGGGTGCGTGTTCGCAGGAAAAACCTCTGCCTGAGAAGAGAACTCAGAGTGAGGGAAAAACCTGCAAAGTCTAGTAGCTTTGACCGAGAATCGAAGCTGTGTAACTAGATCCATTTGGCACGTCTCAGAATTTGCACAACTCAACTACCGAGCCAGCTATCACCTCCTTAATAAAATTTATATTTAATAAATTGATTAAATATACAGTAAGTCAAAGCCAGATTGCTTTACAGGTTCATTCAATATAGTGTAACTGCTCATTACAAGTTGGAATTTATAACGTATTATTGAAATAAACTGAAATTTCTGTATATTATGCACGTTCAGTAAAGTTAAGGAAACAACCAACGAAGGAAAGAAGTCATTAAACTTTATTGTAAACATAGGGAACTGAAACTCTGTCCTTCGTTGTGCTTAACTTGACTGGGCGTGGTGACTAAAAGTTGTCCTTTCGGTCACACAACTAGAATTTAATGGAGATTACGATGAAACAAAATTTAATACATGAAATTCACTGTTGTCAAAATGACAGCCATGTTTTTAAAAAACTGTTTTCCCATTCACTTAAATTATAATTGTGAGTGTAAGACCTTCACAATCCTAGGTCCAACTTCAGAGAGGAACACGATCCCGTGGAATTTTTAAGAGAAAAAATTTTCTAAGGAAATAAAAACGTAATATCGAAAATCTGGCTGAATTGTTTGTCGCAAAATTGGAAATTTTTGCGACAAGACCTCGACGACCTCATACATGACAATATATGTTTATGGCGACTATGCCACACTGTTAAGCATGAAATTGTGCATAAAATACAGAAATTTCAGTTTATTTCGATGTAATGAACAAAGATTACTCTATATTGAATGAACCTGTAAAGCAATCTGGCTAAATTTTTTGACTTACTGTATTTATATTGATTTTGTTTTCGAAAAATATTCTGTTTTAATACAATAGTTAACTAAAAACATGAACCAACAAGGGTATCATGACAAAATCTTAATTTCTTGGTCACTTGTTCGAGTTTATTTTAGACAACAATAACAAAATTGAAATTCTAATTACGAATACACACAAAATACGTCCGGTGAAGAAACTTTTCTTCTACACCCCTGTAAATTTTTACAAAATCCTCTGTTGTTAAACGTGGGACAGTGTGTGAAACACGTATTACGTGTAGACCAAGCGCAACCTATAAGTTCATTACACTCCTCTCTTGAATAAAGAGCTCCACAATTTAGAGTACAAAAGTTCTCTTCAGTTTCTGCGCAACCAAATTCAGTACAATATTTTCCCGCAAGCACACATTGTATAAGACATTTGTTATCACGCCAACTACACACCGGAGATTGATTGCATTCTTCCCTAGTCGACCAGCTTTCACAATTTGCATGACATTCCTTTTGCTTTAGCTTGTCAAGAGAGTTGTTATAAAATACAAGCTGGAAAAATTTACATCCAGCATTCTCACAATCTAAACCAGGCTGATTATCTTGTTCTGGTTCTGTAATTTTTCTACAATTCATTTGACATTTTTCGTTTTGGTTATTCCAATAGCAACCAATATTTTTATTTTTTAAACATTCTGTTTTATCATTATTAAAAAAATCACACTTTGGATAACAAGTTTCTGAAGTAATCTCTCCATCATTTTGATCAGATATGAACCAATTGCAACCTGCATAAAAACATTCGGTTTCCTCTTTCAAGCTTGTACAAATTGCTGGTGTAGTTTCTGGAAGTGGAACACATGGATTAGTGCTATTACAACAAAAAGTTTCACCCGAATAACTCTCATTTGTACATTTTTGTTCTCCTGGGCACGTACATACTTCTGTGCCCTTTTCTCTGATATTATTTTTTCTTTTACAAACACCGTTATATGGACAACATAATCCTTGAATATCTCCACAAGCTGGTTTCAAACAAAACTTATCCTTCCCTGGCGCCCAATAGTCATTATTATGATCTCGACAAATTGTTCCTGGAGGACAGTGACACATGTCATTCCATTGTTCTGTCCCATTTTTACATTGACCATCAGGTTTGCAAGTTGGAATTTCCCTACAATAAGTACCGTCATTTTTTCGAGTGTTGCATCCTTCATTCCCAGGACAACTACAAAGGTCGTTGTAGTAATCCCTACTGTCACGACATTTTCCGCCTGATGCGCATGGTGGCATATACTTACAATAAGTGTCTGCACCTTGGTATCCTGAGTGTAGGGAACAGGATTCAGCACCTGGACAATAACATCTTGTTACTCTTGCCTCATAGCCAGTCAATTTTCCACAACCTCTCTCACCCGGTAGTCCACGGCATGGTCTGGGATCGGGTTGTCCGTAACATTTTCCCTTAGATTCGCAGGTTGGAAATCGAGCAGTAATTTTTTTGGTGCACTTTGAGGAACATTTTTTAACGCAGCGGAAACCGGGACGACATCTTTTGGGGCCACATTTTTTATTAGGTCTTTTCTTGTGCTTTTCCTTAGATCGAAGAAATGTTGAACTTGAGTCAGAAGACTCATGCAGTTCAGCAATTCCTTTGGAGTTGTCTGAGGATGTTTTCGAGATTACATCACCATCCTCACTATATTCGCTATGAAAAGACATGGGATTCTCGTTTTGGTCATCAACTCCAAGTCCATCAAGGAGTATCGGACAAATCGCCAATAAGATGAGATGGATGCATAATACTGCAAACTTTGACATGATCCACGTTAATCTGTCTTCAAAAATGATTCCATGTAATATTATCATGATTTTATTAAAGGTAAAGGACTCTATCGGATAAGAGTTAAAATTTAGCCTGTTCAAATTTCGATATAAACCGACCAGATATCTCCATATGGACATAATACGTCATTAGAAGCAGAATATAATCATTTCCTGATGTTCGTTGTCGCCGAATTCAGGTATTTTTATGTCTCGGACACGGATTTTTCGGATTTGTGCATCTTATTCTCTGCTGAATTCATATTGTTTCTTGAAATTTGAGCAACAGACATGGACAGTCAGGTCTGTAGCTGTAATGTGGACGAAAAAATTTGTTGACCTACCATAAGTCCTGTTGAGGTCACTTTGCGTATTGCACTGTCCTGCTGAACCCTTGACTTACAAAAATCTGAAAATTCAACATAATGCAGAAGAATACAGTGAACAAAGTTGTCATTTAATCTGTTCTAATATCTTCAGTTATTTGACCTCCAGAGGTCACTAAAGTTTTCAAACTGAAGTCAACAGGTCAAATATTTCAATAAAGTACAAAAGCAACTTTGTGCCCATATTTTCCTTTATCAACTCAAATTTTTTCAGATTTTTGTGATTTAAGGCAACACAAGGAAAGGTCAATACGCAAAGTGACCGGTGGAGATCAAACTGGAAAAACCAAAATTATTCCGAGCTGTGGCGATATTTGGAGTATCACTACCTATCAACTGAGAAAGACTTGGCTGAATCAGTGGTTCTATGTCAAAATTTGACGGTTTCCCACAAAACTACGTCTCTATCGCATTTTGATCTTTTGTGACAATTTTGATCCGATTTTTGAACAATGTGAATGACCTTGCACTCGTTTTTGCATTATCAAATTATGTACCTCATGATCAAAGGTAAATTTCTGTAAAATTAGCTAGTGGGTGCAAGGCCAGCAAGATTAGGGTGTTTAAGTGGTCAATGAATCAGTTTTGATGAGATTCGTTTTATTGAAGTAACGAGCGAAGCGAGCGGTTAGATAAACCCGAAAACACTGACGCCATTTACCAGTATTTTCTAAGTACTATGAAGTTCATAAAAAATCCGCTAGATGTCAGTACTGTTCCCTACTGTAAGTCAGTAGTTCTACCATCTTCTGGTAGATGGCGCTGTGATTCACTTCTTAAATAAAGATGACATAATAGTGGCTGCATTTTGTTTTTTAGCGCAATTTTCAACCATTTTAGTGTAAAAATATTTAGTGGAACTTTCAACCTTGTTAGTTGAGTTTTCCATTTATTTTAGTGCAACTTCCGACTTCTTTAGTAGAGCTCCAGATATCTTAGTGGAGCTTCAGCTTTTTTAGTGGAATATGTATCCAAAATAGTGCAACTTTCAGATAAAATAGTGGAACCAAAAATCTCACCCATTCTGAATCACTAAAAGTAGCAAGCAGTTGGAGTATCCTCAATAGCACTTATAATTTTGCTGAATGATGTATTTTAGTGCCAAATGTAAAATATAGTGCCACCTTCATGGAAAATACCACCCGGCATAAAATACCCGAATTCGGCAACAGCGGACATCTGTGAACAACTTTTTTGATTTTAAAACCTATTATATCAATTGCAAAACATCTGGTCTGTTTATTTCGATATCGAATGGGCCAAAGTTTGACTCTGAACCGATAGGGTCATTTTTTACCAAATGAATGAACAGGAACAAATGAAAGACACAAAGTTGTAAGCGTGATTTACAACATTGACTTACCTTAAATCAGTTTCAAATAAATTTTACACAACTCAAACTGATGGATCTCTTTGTAGGCTGAAGAAAGATTGAAGATTAAACTAGTTTGGAATTTTAGGTTACAATATTTACTCAACAGACATATGAAAGGAATAATTATACTTTAAATCTGATTTCTAAATAAAACTAGAACAATAGAATAAACGTACTAATAAAAACAACTGCCTGATTTCGTTGGTTTCAAAGTTTTCGTTAAAAAATAGTGAGTCGGATTCTATAAAAAGCGTCTTTTAAATAAAACTTGACTTAAAGAATAAAAAATTGTCATATTTTGATGGCTTAAGGCAGGACAGGTGAATGCGTAAAGTGATCTTTGTAGGTCACACCAGATGTCACGAAAGGGTTAATATTATTGCGGCACTAAATATATTCATGCGGGCACTAACTTAGAGCACTAAAAATACTCATAGTGGCACTAAAATATTTATCTAGTACTAAATTCTTCTTCACTAAAAGTATCGAGCAGTTAGCGTGTGCTCGAAAACACTTACATTTTTAGTGCCAAATGCAGTAAAAATAGTGCCACCCAAAATCATCTCAGTGACCATGTTCAGAATGTTTCTAGATATCAACTGAAAGAGTCTGGTTCAAATAGGTTGTACTTGGACAGAGTATTAAGCATCAGATGTCAACTACGTTCTTCCTGACGTTTTTGTGACTTCCAGACCTGATTTCTGGTGGAGAGGGGGGAAATTTGAAAGACCTGCTTTTACCAACAAAAATCTTGCATAATTTGATGTTCTTCAGGTAAAAAAATAAAACTCAGGCAAAAAGACCAAAACTCCGGTAAAAAAATAAGTGTGCAGGTAAAAAAATAAAACTCAGGTAAAAAGAACAAAATCCCGGTAAAAAAATAAATGTTCAGGTAAAAAATTACAGTGCTTTTTGAGCCACCTAACAGCTCGCTGCGCTCGCTCCTTGAGGTCAAACATGTCTCTAGCCAGTTCCCATGCTTTACTTGAATTTATTTCCTTTTTACCTGAACTTTTATTTTTTTACCGGGATTTTGTTCCTTTTACCGGAGTTTTGTTCTTTTTACCTGAGTTTTATTTTTTTACCTGCACTCCTATTTTTTTACCGGAGTTTTGTTTTTTTTACCGTGATTTGCTATTTTTTTTACCGGAGCAATATATTTTCCCCTTAAAAAATTCATCTCTTAAACAATTCAGGTCAGATGTCGTCTGGTAGCGATTTAAGTGATCCATCTCTCAGGACAATTATAACATTTTTAATGTTGTTCCTGAAGTCTCTTTTTGAAACCTTGAAAAATTCTCAGCATTCGAAATTGACCACGTCTGGCATTTGTTTAAAAATGAAGTCCTCACACTAAAATAATCATTCAAATTTTAAGCGATTAAATAGTTTCAATTTGAAAATTTCAAAAGTTAGCATTAAAAAACTAAATTGAGTTTAATTGAATCCACATCGGTAGTAGCACTTAGGGTGACCCCAAGTTTAATTAATGCACCATTAATTTTATTTTCAACTTTCAAATTTTTTAAAAAATCTGGGTCTGCTTTAGCAGAATCTGAAAATTTATTGATATTTACTGCTTTAGTTTTTGATTAACGATCAAAAACTAATGAATTAAAAAAATTAATGAATACAATTAGTTGATAAGGTAAATGATGCTTTTTGTCCCACTGGTCTCATCCCCCACAAATTGTAGATAAAAGAATTCATTGTTATAAATACAAATGAAAAATTTGAATTGATTAATTTGTGATTGACAACCTTCTCAACTTGTTTGTTCAATACAAATATTCATTTATGGATACGGTTTTTGTGAAATAGAATCTTTAATTTGTCAAATAAATAATTATATTCCAATTAACTCCATCTGAGAAAGTGCTTCGGCTTTGTTTGAAAATGTAATGAAATGTCCCTACGATAAAATGTCTGCGAGGAAGTGCCCATGCTGAAAGGCCCTAAATAAAACAAATGTCAATTTAGAGCCCCAGCCAGCCAAGATCTGGTTTGTCTCAGCTTACTTTGAAACTCTAACACTCTACCAACTCCTTGTCGTCGATGATATTGAGTCTAAAGATGAAGAGTTTTTACCAAGGTATTTTTTAAGACGAAATGACTAAGTACAAAAAATTTTAAAGGGTAAATTTTTTTAATGAAAAAATGCTCTCTTCAAAATTTCTTTGCTCAAAATGTTTTTCAAATGAAAATGAAATTTTTTTTAAATGTTGCTGAGATTTTTGTGATTTCGCAAAATTAACAAATTAGTGACAACAACGCATTTAATAAAGAAATTTTTGAAAATACTGGGTACAATTTAGAAGATCTACGTACACAGAAAATGGGCAAGATACAACTGAATTGTACACAGTTAAGCCTGGTTTTTACAGAAAACAACTCAATATGTTCTGACGTTTTAATTCGAATTTTATTAAATTGGGGATATTTTCTTATCAAGATATTTGAGTCCGTCTGAATAAGCTTAAGAGAACAGTTCCAAATGGTGAATTATTAATATGATATATGTAGCGTCGAAACTTATGGGGAGGTTGAAAATACTCGTCACTATAAAATGAATGAAATTTGATGTAGAAATTCTTTCTATCGTATGAAAATTCTCAACGTTGTCTCCGATATTCAGAATAGATTTGATTTTTCTATCCAATTCCTTCTTCTGACTCAATCCAGTCAATCGAGAGCATACGAAATGTGCTTGACCTTGGAGCATCCTAAAATTCTGAAGCATCTTGAACTCTTTTTCATAAATAACAGCGAAACAAATCACCATGTCGATGGCCAACCAGTAAACGATGAACCCAATTAGATATCAGCTTATTGTATTGTGGAGTTAAACAGTGGATCAATTTCAATTAAAAAATATGTTGATGAATCTTATATCGCAAATTCATTCCATTTTTATGTCAAGCCATATAATTAAATTTCAACATTTAGGAAATTAACTTCTAATTATCTACTAGACTCATACTGTTGTCTGGTTACTACTGAAATAAGACTTGTGCTGTATTTTATTAACACACCGTGAGTGGAAAATCTACCGAACCCAAAAATTTTTTCATCACATTAGCCAATGCTAAGCATTTTTCTCTTCACCAAACGTCGCGACGTTCGGCAAAATGGCAGATTCTCCATCCATCAACACGCGGATAGAAAGGTGGACGTATATTGAACCTAGTTTCTAAACATCATGAAGACGGTTAAAATGTTATCCAGAAGTGATGACAAATACAACAACGAAATGTCTTCATCCACTTTGCAACAAATTCCAATTTCCACAACGATTGATTCAAAGGACTTGACCAAACGACTTTGATACCCCTCCGGATACCGAATCACATTAGTTCTGCTGTTAATTTTGGCTTGTTCCAAAAAATTCTCGGTAATCGTTACAGCCACAACAATCCAACGGAGGACAGCAAAAATTACTGTAGTCAGGATAACCGAAAATCCAATGAAAACCAGTTGGAATAAGATGACGTCCAGGCGTCCTCCCGCCATATTCTTTGCATTCCAAATGAGTGCACAATTCAAGAAGACGATGGAGAATCGAAATAGAGTCGGTGTAGGAATTGCCAACCAAGGAATCAGATAGTCGTTGAAAATTTTAACGAGCAGTTGAAATTGAGAGTAGGATTCTACTACTACCTCCGATCCGAAAGTGTTAGTAAATTGTTTCTTGCATGTTGACCTGTCAAATCACAAGAGTTGTACTTGTACAAATTTCTCACTTACTTAAATTTGAATGGATTATTCACTTACAGCATGACCTTTGACATGGTCAAGATGAGCATTAGAGGGTAGCCAATGTAGGTCAAATGAGAGACAAGTCGTAAGGATGCAAACCAAAATACGGCCACATCAAAAACAATGCAAACCCAATTGCAAATACTGGAACAACTCGAAGAACCACACAGCCAATAGTTCAAGAACAAGATGGATTGAGGGTAGTAACTATGGTAAACCATAATTATGATGAAAGCGGGAATTAGTAGCAGTTTGCCATAAACTCCAATGAACACAACAAACGTCCTCAATGCTGGCTCTGCCTGTAACGTTGAGCTTCTATTGGTCAAAAATTTTGCTGTGAAAACATGAAGCCAAATGCATCATCCAATTATAACTAATTGTCATGACTCATGACCTCATACTGTTTCATTTCATCAGTACAAGAGAGATTCTTCTTTGTGTTTTCTGATTAACCATCAAAAATTGAATATGAATCCTAAACCTCTTTGAAATTGAAAAAAAAATATGCGAGTAAGTAGTTCCTATATAAAAAATTCCGTTGGTCATGTCAATGTACATCCATTTTCATGAAAGTGGAATTAAGTGCATATTTATAAACGATGCCATATGGCTTTAGTCAAATTGACACGATGTGAGTATCCATGGCAAAAGTTTCAAGTTAAAAAACGGTGCCTGCAAGTGATTCAGCATTTGGTTATTCGGGTCCGTCATTTGTCTGACATTCAATTGCCTGATCTGGCAATGCATCTTCGAAGATGCATTATGTATCAAAACCCGTTTTGAAAGTGGATAATGAAATTTACCCGCAAATTTAGCATCGATTTGAATGACGTTGTTGAAGACCTGGGCAAAGGCTGTGGCACCCTTGGTGAGGATATTGAAGATTCCCAAAATGTCAAATAAGAAAATTGGGGTGATAGCAACAAGAACCATCTTATCAAGATTCACACCTTTTTGTTGCATCTCCGTCCAGAACGAAATGTTGATCATTTGAATCAAATAAAGTGACATTCTGGAAATGTAAACGATGCAGAGCAACAACCAAACTAATTGATCTCTCGCGTTGACTGCGGTGATGCCCAATTGTGGTCCACCGGTGTACTTGATGGGGACACATTTTATGACTCTCGTAGTGTCTCCACACTGTCTGCTGTGATGAACTTGAAAGTTTCGACTGATCCAACTACACAGATCTCCATCAACGCAACCCCAGCAGAAGTCTTGAAAAGGACATTTCCATTGGGTAACCAGACACTCAATGCATCTCTCACGAAAAGGGGGTTAGTGATAGGATTGAAGAGTGTGGTACAGTTCAAAGCAGAAAATATAAAAGAGAGACTTGCCAACGTCAGTGAAATTGGGTTTCGTCTACTTGTTGGTGATGCCAAACCCAACTCAAAATCCTCCAGTAGTCGAACTAAACTAGTATCGTAATCATGTAAATCCTGGTCCCTTAAGGTTTTTCGAATGACCTTCCAATCCATGATGCGGCCATTGTCTGTGATATTGCTGTGACATTTTAGAATTTCCTTGAGGCATTCCCCCATTAAGTAGACTCTTACTGGAAACGTCTGGTGGCAGAATGGGCTCTTGGGGGCATTCAAATGAATTGAAAATGACAGAAATATTTCCACGAAACCAATTGAAGAAGCAGAAACCGGTGACATTCCCAGATCCAGATCCACTGGAGATTCTGATGTCGAATAAATTAATGCAAATATTTGGGACAGTTGGGTGAACCAAGAAAGATGTTGCAGGAACTCCAACATGATTGGTCAGAAATAAAATCAGGTCATAGTTCTTGACATGTTCTACATAGTAAAGACGAACTATGCTGTGGTATATCGATCGTTCATGGAGATCAAATTCATCTTTTCTTCTCCTGTCTGCAGTAGGTGATTCGTATATGAGGATATGACATTTCACGTTTCTCATGAAAGAAAAAACTCTGGTAAAATTACCCGTTCGGAAATCGATGAAACGTGTAGTCGTCGTTACATTCTCATGCAAAGTAGTATAGTGGACTAAGGAGTGGGTGGTCTTGAATGGACGACCATCTTCAGCATCCCCGATATCCAACTGTGGCTCATGGAGCACAAACAGGAAGCAGAGACTGTCATCTCCCAACACGTTATTTAATTGTGTGATGGACCTTTGCTCTAATAATTTTATTCCATCATTTGAAATTCCATCCACTTGAGTTGTGATTACGGCCAAAACAAGAAATGAAATCACCCTGTTCACCATCTTGTAAATTTGTATCAGGGTGGTCCTTTGAATTCTTTTTAGAAAAATTAACAAAACAAAATTTCTTTATGCAACTAAAAACAAGGGTTGAATACGAATTTTCAATTGAATCGATTTATCGACAAATCAGCAAATGTTTTGCTTTGGGAATAATTTCCATAATCACTTACTCTACCCGTGTGGGCGTATTTTATGTTCAATGAACTCGAGCCAACGAATAACAAATAAATAAAAAAATTTATCCGTTCGAAGCGTCCACAAGTTTAACTTTAGAGACATGGGCAAGTAGATAAAATGAAAATTTTTCTGACCAAGAGTTTCTTTGCAAGAAATAACCTACCAGGTTTTAAGGGGTGGGTAAAGATTTTTTTGAAAAATAGATTATGCATCCACCATTCTACTTGCTGTCAACGTGATTGGAATTTAGTCAAATTGCAGTAAAAGTGTATAATTCACTGTGCGTGTTTTTATGCACCGCCTGGCTGTTTCGCCTGCAAGGCGTCATGGCGGCTCCATTTACTTTGCATTGGGGCGCCTGGACGCCTTGCAGGCGAA
>JAQHQX010000160.1:0-17358 GCA_034694425.1 Arrhopalites sp. Gr-Col-00791
CACATTCAGAAATACTTTACACTTAAAAACCCGTATATTATTGTACTCGTGTTCTTATAATTACAAAAGGTGCAAATTCTAAGCACAAATCTGTGGATTTACTCTGCTTGGATTTTGAATTTCTGTGAAGATCTCTTTGTAAATTTTATCGTACCACATGGAAAGAATTCGTGCGATTAATAGAGGAGGATACTTATTTTTAACAACTTATTAATTATTTGCATTGCAAGTGGAGCGAAGCGACATTTGTTATTGAGATCATCATGAAATACAAGTGATGTTTTAATAGAATTAAAGTCTAGGCGCTACACATATTTATTTTTTAAAGACAAATTTTAGAATGTCAAAAGTAAGTTGACAACTTGATCAATATAAAAACTAAGGAAATTCAAATTCCTTAAAAGAGCGGTTGATTCCCGCTTCATAATTTGAAATGGCCCATTTTGGATTCCCAGAGTGGGGATGGACTGAGTAAACTTTCTCATTTGGGCCTTCAATCGGATTCTCAATTCAATACATTTCATCTGGAGGAAAGAAGATTTGAAATATGTTTGAAAATCTGAAGCCTCAACTGACAGAAGGATAGAGTTTTTGAGTTTATCAACAAGTTGAGGTATTTCAAAAACGCTGTGACACAAGATGGTGTAGTCAAGGATACCGTTAATAGAAACTATTACACAAGCCATAGAGAGAAGAGATTGCTCAAAGTGGAATCGGATAGCAAAGAAGGTGCTGAAGATGGAACCACAGAGTCCCAAAAGTTTGTCCGAGTATATGATTCGATTGGAAAGTAGATTGAATAGCGATACACTCAATTGGATGGAGCGACATTCAGTTTGCACCAGGTCGATCTGTTAAATTTGGTCCAGGATTGATGTAGGTGCTGTATTCCTGTTTAAAGCAAAACGATTTGAATTTCTTTTACTGAACCTGAATGGAATCTATTGAATTGCCGCCTTACGTTTTTTCTAATTTTTCGTAAAATAGATTTACCGAAGGTGAAAAAAATGGATTAAAAAAGTATACTTGAACAAATTCAAAGTCAACTTACTCGAGTCTTTCAATACTTTGCTTGATATTTCCTCTCATTGTCAAGAAAGTAGTCAAGCTAAGGAATGTAACCTGGAGAAGAGTTTAGAGCCAAAAGTAATGTAACATGAATTCTGGTAGATAAAACAAGTAGAGAAGCATCTCACTTTGTTTCCACTGATGGTCCAAGTGTGACCATAAAAACTTGAGGAATGTAGAATACTGCACATAAAGGATTACTCCATTTAATCCCATTGCAAATACCATGAAGTAAGGAATACCAAGGAAATAAGAGAATTTCCAATGAATCCTGGTCTCTTTTCCTAATAATTCCCACACACAGCACACAGCAAATGTTTGCACACATTTCTGGAGAAGTGAATCATGGGAAATGAACCCTCCTATAAGTAGGAGTTGATTAATTTCTGGTGCTTGTATGGTCTCATCATCCTTTTTTCATGATTAATAATCAAATGTTGAAAAATCTTGTTGAAATAAAAAGATTGAAGGAATCTTTTTAAATGTTGGATTCTTTACAGCAAATTTTTACAGAGGGATAAATTCAAAATAATTGAAATTTGACTGGTACGAAGCTGTTGAATCTGTGAAAAATAAATTTCATAAAAATCGCTGACCGAAATTTTATTTGAGTTGCGTTAGAAAATCGATTATTTTGGGATTCAATTGATATGAAATTGACTCCATTTGATCCCTGATGACGACTACGAATGTAGGCGAAAATGTTGATATTTAATTATGAATAAAATCAACATTTGAAAATTTTCACCGCAGTTATTTAATAGGTAACAGCAGAAAAAATAATATAAAACGCTGTAAAAAGATACAGAATATGTACAGTAATAGTCTGAAACATTTGTGTAGTTTCCAAAACGACAAATCAAGGCTATCAATGATCTAACCAAAAATCGTAGGTGCATAATCTGTTTTTGAACAAAATCTTGGACAAGCGACAAGCCTCAAACTGAAATTAGAATTTTTTTCATGAAAAAAAACTTGATTTTATCTACATCTTGCCCACCTCTCCCATGTTAAAGTTTTTCACCTTCATCAAAAATTTTTTTTTCGGATCACAGAAAACACAGTCAAGCCAAAAAATTATCATTTTTGTTTTCGTAAGCAACACGATGTCCACAGAAATTTTTAATGAGCATTTGAATTGAGATGGATGATGTTGTGTATTACAAATGACCATTAACTATCAAATATTTCAAATTCTAATCCTTCTATTTGACCTCACTTCATTTTGAAATTTATTAAACACAATATGACTGTCAAACCCAGAAAGAACCCAAAAGCTCTCTTGGTCGTTGCTAAAATTCATAATTTCTAAAATAATTATTGTACCGACTTAAATTAAATATCATTCAAAAAGCAAATTCTTGTAACCAAATTCATTGAAAATAACTTGAAATGAGTCAAAAACCTTTTTCCTTTGGGTTGTCTAAAATATTTTTAATTCGTCCCTTCAGAAGAAACAATAAAGTAAAATTCAGTTTTCGGTTAAAAAATTTAATTTAATTTAATTTATTTGAAAATATGAATTCCTTGATTTTAATTCAGGTTTTCGTGGTCATTTCCCATCCATCTAGCCAGTTTCGGAATGAACAGAAAAATTGAATGACTTTTTGTTGTTTGGAAATTCTATGGGTGGAATATGTTCCATTTTACCAAACCACATGTTTGATTTAAAAAAATGTTTTGAACAAAACCAGCAAAATTTACCTTATATATTTATTTGATATTTTTCTGAAAATTCGCTTCTTCTCAGTCGTTGGCCACAGTATGCAGCGTTACACATTTCAGGATACTTTGAATTACCCATTTATAAACATAGTAAAGCCTGATTCAATTGAAATGTTGACAAATAATTGTAATTAGAATTGCTCATTCTAAACATTTTGATTACGATGCATACATTTTTTTGGTGTCGGAGTCGTAACTTTGATACTTAACAGAAGTTGTATTTTATGATTAGTCCTTAATTAAGGACTAAATGTCTTGACATTTGTTTCTTGATCATTGTGAAATGACGCCACAAAATATTGACCACCCACCTCCTGTAACACCATTTTGTAACGATTCATTAACTACCAGACTTCTTGTTCTGGTTTTCATATAAAACTTTCCTGTAGATTATTCCTGTTCTGATGATTGTGGTATTTGAAAAAGGTATCCCGGAACCCTTCTGTTTGGGTTCGAGTAATAACCATTTCTTTATTGTTATCCGGGATGGGATAGCACTTGCCAGTGGCTAGAACCAACTGTTGCCGTCTTTTATTGGTTAGAATCGGTTTTAACAAGTAAAAGCTGGTGGTTTTGACTAGTAGTTAGGTTAGGAACTACCCTTTAACCCTAGCTTTGGTTTAGTCCTATTAACCATAGAGTGAAAATACTTTTGGAGCTTCCATGTCATACTCCACAAGGAATTTCTGACTACCCTCTTCCACTCCACATTTTTAATCTTTGCCACCAACTTCCTCAATAACGACAGAACGACCCAAAATACAGTTCCAATTAGTTCCACCACAAGAACCAGAAGTGCGACTATGAGACCGTACATCAGTCCCTGAAACACAACCTTCACTTCTGAACTATCAAATCCCAGCGCCATCACCTCATTGACCGATTCATCAATTAGCTCATCTGTAAAGTAGGACTTGCGTTCGACTCTGAAAAACCGAATATCGTCCCATTTGACCCAAAGCCAATAGATCCCAGAGGACAAAAGTCGGCGCATTCGATTGGGCACTAAATCCCATCCAACACTTGGAGTAATCGATGGTGGAACATGGCTAATAAAAAGGGTTATGGGGATATCCATAAATTTGTCCTGCACCATTCGATTGTGTGAAAATTGATACGATGGAGCTTCTTTCATGACCTTTTTAAACTTGTTCCAATAGTATTCAAAATCATGTGCAGAAACAATAAAGAGCGTTTTCTCTTTAGCTAGATTATCCTTGATGAAATCTTTGTTGAGATCTCGATAAAAAATGAGTTTCACACGTCTGTACAAAAGAATCCATTTCATGGCCCCTTTACAATCTGCTATGGTCTGGCATGGAGATTTCGTAAATGACAAATTGACTGCCTCGATGTTGAAATTCTGTTCGCACACAGACTTACAGGCTGCGGAAAGTTTTCTAAAACAAAAACTAAGAGGTTTCAGAAAGTGAATATTCATGCGTAAAAGTTCTTTCATCAAAAAAACAGAGGGTTGGAAACTGCCATTCAATAATCCAATATTCTTTGTATACTGTTCTTCGGACCAATCACTTTCGATGTGATACAAATTCCATTGACCACTCAAAAGGTCGAATTGCCTGAGACTTGTCCAATTCGTTCTGAAAGGAAAGGGTACAGCGTAATCAGCCTGCAAAATGCCTTTGAATGGTTCGGACAGCAAAAATCCCGCCACTAGCCAAATGCCAAATACCGCAGTGCCAATTTTCCCTATCGAGACCGAACGATCTTTTGTCAGAGTTTGGTAATTGCATGGCAGAGATTCCAACTGCGGCTGGTCCAATAGCCCGAAGTAAAGCCGTTCAACTGCATTCAACCATGCCACCAGCATATTCAGAATACGCGAAACATGACTAGTCATCGATATTTGTTCGTTCGTTAGTGCAACTACAACTGACGAGGCGGAGATGGAAAAAATGATGAAAATCCAAACAGAATTTTCGAATGGTCGTAGGTACATGATGGTCGTCCAGGTCTCCTTCCGGACATTATCAGCCGTGATGAATTTGAAGGATTTGACTTGTCCTGTGAAAATGACCATAAAGATGTTGCTTTTGGTTTCAGCTATTTCGAAGGTACGTCCCTCGCCAAAATGCAATTGTGGAAATTTTCGTTCTGATCGAATGAACGAGTAGACAACAGACGAATTGAGAACAGAGAGCATCGAGCTAGCGGCAGAAAGTTTGAGACTAATCGGCCAGCGTCGACTGAATGACGACTTCGAACCCAATTTGATATTCGGATCATCGGACACTGCTTGAATCAAATTCAGTTCGTTATCTTCAGTATCACGGAGTTTCCATACGAAGTTTTTACCGTTTCCCATGAGCTCGTTGTGACATTTCATCATCTCGTCAAAGCAGTTCGAATGCTTCCACGATTCTGTAGTCCTGGGATATACCACCGAGTGGGATGATGGAGGACAGCGGAAAGTTTTGTAATAAATTTTGTACTCAAACTTTTCGGAAGTACAATGTAAGCAGTGACAGAACCCTTCAATCCCATTCCTTGCTGGCTCAGATTTTTGGTTTGAGGTAGCCGCATTTCCTGAGATTTCAGTGTAGAGTTGGTCGTCAACATAAAGTTGGAGGTTAAAAACTGGTGATGTGATGCTCTTTTCCAAAAGCTTATACAGATTCAAGGACCACTTCTGAGGCCATTTTGATGAAGTGATCAAATGAATAATGATGTAGGGCAACTGAACTCCTATTTTTTGAAACTTATGCAAAAACATGTCCATGTGTTTAATTGGGTTGATCTTACTTGAAACAGGTAACTTTTGCCATTCGTCGACCTCCATGACCATTGTCATCACGTGACATCGGACATATTTGACTTGAGTCATTGTGATCTTTACCTGACTCAAACGATCAGCCTCAAGAACTCCAAAAGAGCCGAGTTTTAGGCATTCCGATTTAAGAGAGTAGCAAAGGCAACTGAGGATGGTCGGTCCTTTCAGTCCTAGAGGGTACCCTGAGGCGACGTTTCTTATAAGTTTTTCGTACTGTTTTTGGTATACTATCATATTGTAACACCCAGCTGACTGATTTACGAAATATTCCAAATTAATTTGTGACCTTCTTGAGTACAGATTTGATTTTGGCATCGCGGTGATTACTAGGAGGTTAAAGAGTAGGATAAAAAGAGCCCACATTTCAATTTCAGTTGACTCTGTGGATGTACATTTCAATTTGTGAATTTAGTTTAGGTTAAGTTTATCCCACCAGATGGCAAATTGCAAAGAATTTTTCAAAATTGGTTTCAGAGCTGGGTGATGGCTTCTCAGTGCCAGTTGATATATGAACGACTGTTTTGACGTTTCATCAAGTGGTCACGAAATTTGATATAAAGAGTTTCTTTCAAAGGCATTGGTTCTGTGCCCACTTCATGGGAAACCAATATTTGCTTTTCATGTCGAGTTTTTTGTTTCACAAGAGAGTAGAAAGATTTCATGTCTGAAAAAATTGAATGCAAATATTTGACAGTCATGTTGGTGTTTACGGGAGCTGTGGGGGTTTGGTACCTTTGTGTGACCAACTTAGTGAGCCGTGAGTCAAAGTGAACAAAGATCGACATGGAAAGTAAACATTTTGGGCTGCTTATGAACAATGAAGAGGGCATTTTAAAGTGCTTGATGTTTTTTCTTTCCCAAAGTGCTCACATGTAGCCGAATAAATGTTTAAGGTCTGCTAAATGGAGACAGATTCCTTTGTACTAGTATAGTCCAGCATGCTCCATATTCTCCAAAACTATAAACAATCTCAGAGAATGATTATCCGAATAGGAGAATCATCAGAGACTTCCGACCTTCTGCTTGCTTTATTTCTTTTATTAGATAATCGATTCGGGAAATTTATTCAAACGCCCGAATCCGAATTTCTATTGTCCAAAAAATAAAATTTGTCGTAGATGTCGCTCAAAAAATCAAATCTTTAATTAATTTTCTAGGTCGATGAATTTGTTGTTGTGTCTATAATTTTGTACGGATACTTGATGGTTATTCCTGAGCCAAAAACATATGCCAAGAAAAATTATCGTAATTTTGTAAGGTCAAAATCTGTTTTTGTTTAGTGTAGAAATGAAATTTTAAGGTGCCAGTGAAGTGATGTCTCCCTAAATCGATTTCAGGTCTTCCTTCGACGTCAATGTAAACTAGAGTTACTAACTTCTCAAATACATTTTTAAACTGAAACTGTTTAAGAGTGAGAATCCAAGTTGGTATTAACTTAACGCTGTCAAGTCAAAATGATTAAATGATTATTTGGAAGGATATTGTTCCGTTTCTCCAAACTGGCTTGGTGGAGAAATTCTTTTTAACATTAGGCAAATGTGACAGAGAAAATTTTGTTCCATATACCCCACAGTTAAAGTTTGGCAGAGAAAATTTTGGATTCGGCAGATTTTCCACACACGAATGATGGTAAAGCCTACTTTACAGAATCAATCAATTCTTCAAGTTTCTAGTTGAAAAACTGGATGACCGCCCGAGTTTGAAGGCTTCTGTAAGAGGTTTCCTTTTGCATAATCAAATGTTGTGACAACTTGAAACTTTTGTTCTAAATCATTTTATAATTTACTTGACAAGTGCTCAATCTAGAACATTCTGACATGGAGAGAGTCACATGAAATTTTAAACGATATCTGAATGCTCAATATAATTTTCATAAGCAAATGGTACGATAACAAAACAAAACAAAACTTTATTTACTAACAATAGCAGACAAGACCCCCAACTACTGGGTTTGGATTTGTAGACAAAATTAAAACGATAATTGGGGATTGTATCATGCAAAATCTTATCATATTAAGTTGTTCTAGTCTACATATGTTTTCATATAAGGAAATCCAACTAATTTTATCCGATTCAGTTTTGCTAGATTTGAGTGACCTCAATTCCGTTCAGTTTCATGTGGAAACGGGTTCCATGAGTATCAAATTATCTTTTTCATTCGAATTAATTTGAAACATTTTCAATTAATCCAATAGTTGACAGTTGGAAAGGTGGTCATTTCGAAGTTAATCAGATGGTGGATTATTACGAAATTTTGTAGTTGCTCACACTGTCGAACTAAATTCAAGAAGCTACTGGGCATGTATACAATTTGTACTGCACTCATTTAGTACTATCCCATTGGGACAGAATAGTTTCAGTAACGTTGCATTATCGAAATTATTGTTACGGTTGTTTCTGGTGGTCACCAGATCGTTGGACAACGACAAAAACGACAACGATGCGCTCATAGTTATTGTAAAATGATTGTTACCAAAGCATTCGTAAAAGTCCAGTTTAATTTCATAAAATTTTGCATGACATTTAATTTGTAACGCTAATTAAACAATAATGGACACCGTTTGATAATCGCTTTCATATTAGAAAATTTCTACCACATTAGCACGAAATTAATTTGAACGTGAATTATTTACTAGAACATTTTGAAATTAAAAACCAAGAATGATGAAAAGTAGGAGTGCGACAAGCAGCGACAATTTTAATTCTCAAGCCGATATTATACCATTGCCTTTGCAATTTTCAGTTGAAATGAACAACGTGAGCAACTTTATTGCATGCATGTCAAAATTTGATATTGATCAAATCATCAGAATGCATTTAGGGAAGCGAAGCTCCCTATTGAAATCGTTTTTTCGGTCAGCACTTTTCTCATTTTGCCCCGACTCAGCCGCCGGCGAGAAACTGGTCGGCGGCAGACGACTGAAAGAGGTAGGCTCCAGTGTAACTCAAAAATGGGCCAACAAAATTGACCAAACAAAAATCACGATCGTGTAGAGCGTGCAAAAGTAGGTAAGTCAAGTGACATTTTCAACACAACTAACGAAGCCAGTAGACAGGTAGTTTTCGAAAAAAAAAATCGCAAAGTTTAAGTTTAATTAGAAAATCTTTGAAAAATTCAAACTTTGGGATTTTTTTTGACCGGGTTAGAGTTGACCTAGGAAGCTGGTACTTGGCAAATAGTCTTCACTAGGGTCAGTTTCAAAATTTTTCGAAGATTTATTGTCAACTTTTTATGTTTTTATTGAGATCAAACCTTTGCAACACGGTTTCCTTAGGGCATTCAATTGGTCAGAGGGCCAATGTTTTTGAAAATTAATTTTAAAATCGATTAAATAGTTTTTTTACTGCTTTTATGCACCAAGTTGATACATTTTGATCTGCTAAGTACGGGAATGTCATCAGAAAATTTTTATGACCTCCAGTTTGGTCACAATTTAGAGGTCTGCGAAATGACATGGTGTGATGACCCCTGACATCTTAAAATTCTGAGAAAAATCATATTGGTGATCAAGAAGATGCTGAACAATATTCCTAGTTCATTGTTAGAAAATATTGAGTAGTTTGTTCTGTGGAGCCCTTTGAAAAGTTTGACCGGTCACAGAGGTCATGGGACTAAATATAATTATTAAGTGAATTAGAAAAGGGGTTCAGCATCTCTTTGAGTATCACTCATAATTTTTTTAAGAATTCATCATGGCAGGTAAAAGTGGTTGGACTAATTTTTCAAATAAACAAAAGTGTGAGATAATTTGTCTCCTCAATTCTAAGAAACAAAGTGAAGTAGTCAAGAATCTACATAGTGGCAAATCTGTGGTAAATATAATATAATAGCAAAGAATAAACAGAAAAACATTCATGAATACAAAAATGGGCATCAAAATGTGAAAATATGTTCAATGTTAAAAATTCATGATCTAAGAGAATTCTCTTATTTTTTAAATTAAAATATGTAAAAGAATTCTCTTATGTAAGCTTGTAAGAAAATTCGATTAAAAGAGAGTGTTTTTGCCGATCCCTTGAGTTCTCTTATACACAGATTTCACTGTATTACAATATTGAATGTAAATTTGCATTACAGATGACCCACATGTCACAATGATTGTGAGTAGATTTACTAGGAAACTGCCCATGTTTAAAGTGCAGGGGAACGAATTAGTTAACATTTCGAACTAATGTTTATTGTAAAATACAATGAAAATCAAATGAACCCACGGAGCCACATTTCCTAATCGTTGGTGCCAGGTTTTACAACTCCTGTATAGAGTTTTTTCACCATTTATGTGAGAGAGAAGAAACAATTTGAATAAAATGCACACAAAACGTATGATTAGATGAAATTGGCAGAAATAACTCCAAATCTCTTTTACAATGACGTTGCGGGATATTGAGAATTTAGACCTGTGGACGTCTGAACATAAAATTCAATTGAATGAGAGAACATGTTCAAACTCCTCGTATTTTCGGGATCGCAGGTTGTCGCAGCCAATGTTGGTGTAAAATCATCCAAATTGTTCGCACGATCCCAGCTTGGCACCTCGTCTCATTCACATGCGACAACACTTTCAAAATTCCTCATTTACCTCAGTGCAATTGGTTTTTCTAAAAAATTATTTGCAGCTTATATTATTTTTTTTTTAATTTTTAAGACTTTATAATGTTTGAGGACGACAGTTACACAGTTTTTAATGCTGTTTGTTCGACTATTTGGAACTTCATATTTTTCGGCAAATTCGCTTTTCTTCCTTCAACGGTCACAGTGTGCGTTGATGAGCAAAAGTTTTTCAAAAACAAAGTACTTATAGGCGGTCGTTGGCATAGCGATTATACTATAGTTTATTTATTTTAAATTGCTACGGAATTCAAAATCAACAATCTATTTACAAGGAGCTAGATCCAAAAATGAATAAAAAAATTAAAATTTCGGGAATGGCTCAACTAATTACGGCCAAAATTAATAGCGTTCGTCCTTAGGCTATGGGACACCTTCTGGCCAATTTTCATGAAATCTTGTTTTGATTTGCGACCTGTAGAGTGTCCACAGCATTTTAATTGGACTTAGTTATAGAGACTACGTTCGTTTTACTCACTCCGTCAAAAATGTAGTTGAAGAAATATTGAGTACTTTTAGGGTAGGCCAAGCTACAGGCACCCTTCATGACCCTTGGAAATCTTTAATTAGCTCAAGGCCTTTATTTTTATACAAGTAACCTACACTTTTCTCGTGGCTTCAAATACATTTCTGTTTTCCCTCCCAAACGTAGGTTGGCGAAGAAAATTTTTTAAAAACAAATTACAAGCCCACGACCTTTCTTAGAAAACTAATTTTACATTTTCCTAAACAAAATACGAAGAGGCGAGGGTGGACGTTGAGTTTGCTTAGCTGACAGCATAATTTGGCTAAATAAAAATAATTCTGTTCGTTTTTGAGTTGGCACAAATATTTATCCAGATTTTGACTACAGAGAAATAATTCTGTTCCTTTTTGAGTTGGCACAAATATTTATCCAGATTTTGGATCGGCGTGACGGCATTAATTATCGATTTGTGATAGTTAAATCAAATTTCAAGAAAAAAAACTTTCAAGGATGGAGACTGAAGGATTGAGTCAAGTGAGAAAGAATCAACTTGTTTTTGTAACCTCCTTTACAAACATTTACATACAAATCTTTACTCGATATTATTCGTGTGAGAGTAAACAATTAAAGTTTTATTAAAAGTTTCCATCTGAATTTTATTGTAACAGACAGTCGATATGGAAGAGATGACACTTCAGAAACAAGCTGCTCGTCGAATTGGCATTCAACTTTTTGTAGGTCCACAAATAATTATTCTTTAATGAATTTAATGATAACATTTGCAAAAATTTCAACATATTTCGAATAGAAAAAGACAAAATTTTAGTAAATTATTTCAAAGGCTGACCGTGCCAAGGCGATGGAAACGGCTTTGAAAGAGGTTTGCGAATTAACTTTGGCATCGGCCAACTTGTGGTCACAATCTACAGAAGCTACAGAATTTTTCTTGAAGGTAATATGACATTTTTCATTTTTTGTATTTAACATTTAATACTCTGTTGTAATTCAATAGTTAAAAATTTAAAAGTTGGGTATTTCATCAACAACTTGAAAACGATTAAGAGTAGAAATTCCTCAACTTGATCAAATCTATTTGAGATCCTTAAACAATGAGAAATCCCCATCACTAATCAACATTACAAAATGAGAAATGATTCTTTTTAAATTCACAGTTAATTGAGATTATGACAAATTACACAGCGACCGTGAAGAGTCAGAAGCTCATGGGACTAAAACATTTGCAGAGTCTTCAAAAATCTCGTGAAAAGTTGAACAATGAAAAAATCCGAAACACTTTGCTTTTGGAACAAATACTTTCAAATCCACTTGTAAGTTTGTTATGACTCATAACTTATGAGCATATTTTCAAGTGTTGTCTTCAAATATTAAATTGAGTAACTTTAATGTAACTTATTCAATTAATCAAAATGTTTCTTCATTTTAGCTCACATCCAAAATCTTTCAAGATGTCTCAGTACTAGATTTGCTCAATTCAAGTCTCGTGTCTCAAACTTGGAATTTTGCATCTCGGAATGTCCTTTATCAAGAAAAGAAAAGCCTAATTCTGATCGAACCCCCCAATGTATGTGCGAAATTGCAATGGTTAAATACTTTTCTGGATAATTGTCCAAATATATTTTACAATGGACTTGCAATTTCAACAAAAAATCACGATTGTGACTGCCTGGAAGCAAACAGAAATGTATCAACATTTATTCTCAGCTCCAAATTGACAGTCAAAAACTTGAAAATTATTGACTGGTCGATCGATCAAAATTGCATAATTTACAAACTCTTCAAGGATCTCCTTTGTACAAGACAATACTCTGAATACTTACAGCACATTTCAATTGGATCTATCAGTGGGGTCTACAATAAAAATTTGAGAGCTCTATTTGAATCTCCATTAGAACCTTCAATTAATCTTTCATGTTGGATGCCAAAATTAAACGAAATCTGCGTCCTGCAACAAACCTGCAACCTGCAGCAAACCTACCTTCAAGCTAGTGCACATTTTATTGCTGACTTGATTACAGCTTCCAATTTGCAAAAATTAAATGGAACGTTTGATGTGGGCACGATACCTGCAATAATTAATTCAAAAAAAGTCAAAATGATTAAAGAATTTCACTGCATCGTGATTGACCAGAATTACTTACAACCTTTAATGGATTATGTAAGAGAAAATCCAAAATTAAAAAGGCTCATTGTCAAAAACAACAGTAATAATGCTCTTCCTTGGGCCCAATTAGAAGAGACCATGTCAGTTTTGTACAGAAGCCAGGAAGGATGTCTGGAACATCTTGAAATTAATCATTATAATTTTTTACATCTAATCAAACCAACGATGCCTTCATTGACAAGTTTGAAAAAATTACACGTTCAGTTTAATAAATCATTGTTGGAACTGAGGGATGTTTGTGGATTTCACAAATTTCCCAACTTGCAAGTCGTCATTATGGACAGAGAGGCGAGTTATTTCCGTCCCAGGTTAAGTGAAGCTGAACATCAAGAATGGAGGCAATATCCTAATGTTATCTTGAAGAACGATGCAAAAAATTCAAAAGTTGAAAAATTAATTTTCAAAGATTTTCGAAAGCCCTCCAACTACTCGAGAATTTCAATTGCTTTTCCAAACATAAAACATGTTCATTCAATTGAGACGGGATTTGGAGACACTTTAAATTTAATTTGGACGACTTGGCTACAACTTGAATCGATCACTTTGACTGGGATTTCAGATAAAGAAGTTTGGAAAAATTGTGACCATCATTTTATAGGCATTTGCGAACGAGATTGTAAACTTTTGAGAGAAGAAAGAAATTACGAGAATTTTGAAACAAAATTCCAGCCTACAAGTTCCATCAGGAATTTGAAACGTTAGTCTAGATTATTAAATTCAAAATTTGTTTATCAAATATTTTGATTGCAGAATAATTGTGTGTGGGTATTAAAATTGTTGTTTTTGATTTGTTCGTTCATTTGTAGATCTCAAATTGTTACGAATAGAAATTCAACATGAGGGGTCCAAGTGTAGACTTGAATGGGGATCGAATCGAGATCTTTTTCTAACTGAGGTCACAGTTCAGTGTGGTTTTGCAGCTTTGGATGGTCTTAAGGTCGAGATTAGTAGAAATCAATGTCCTAATGGAACTTGTCGTAAGATTCATCAATATTTCTTTAAAATAACGTGTATTTATATCAAGAGCAATCAGCAATTAGTTCAATTAAGTTAGACATGAATAGAAACTGAAATCAAATTTTGGTTTTTTTGTAGTCCTCAATCTGGATTACCTGACTCCATTTGTGACTTTTCTTCCACAATCTCCCGCTGCTCTACCTTCAGGATGGTCTCTGACAGACTAAATTTTCAAAAAATAAGTTTATTAAGTTTAAGTTTACATTCAATTTTAAAATTTACACAAAATTATTTTTGTGTATAACAAATAACAATTATTGGACAAATATTTCAAATTCTAATCCATCTACTTTGACCTCACTTCATTTTGAAAATTACTAAACTGTCATTTGTCATTTATTAAACAAACAATTTGATTGTCAAACCCAGTGAGAACCCAAATATTCTCTTGGTCGCTGCTAAAATTCATATTTCTAAAGTAATTATTGTAACGACAAATTAAATTAAATGTCACTCAATAAGCAAATGCTTTTAACTAATTTCATCGAAAGTAACTTGAAATGCAGAAATGAGTCAAACACATTTTTCCTTTGGATTGTGTATAAATATGTCAAGGAACAAGATATAGACCGACATGTGCTACCTCTATTGACAAAAATGAGGATATTGACCATCCAAGAATATTTTGCGACAATTTGTTTTATTCGGGTGGTATTTTTAGTGGCCGCAAAAATATAAAATAATTTTTTTCTGAAAAAGTGCTTTCTGGTTTGTTTGTTTGTTTGTTTGATTTATTAAAGTGTCATAATCATACAGTTACAATATAAACTGATTTCAAATGAGGACACTATGACAGGTATCCAAAAGTAAAATTACAAGCCCAAAATCAGTTCCAATCTTTTAGGTTAGGGTTCGAGGGTGGTTTTAACCGTCCTGGCTCGTACCCTTTTGGCCGCCCGAAATTCATTTAGGTGGATTTTACTAGTTCTGTCCAGTTACGGACAGTGGCCAGTATCAGACAGTAAAAGCCACTGCCCTGGACAATACTCAAGCCGAATTTAATTGTCCACTAGAAGGCGAATGAACTATGTATTATGCAAGTATGCAAATTTCTTCTGAGGGTGAATCATCCGGTCACTTAGAAGCGTCTTGTACTTGGTGGGAAATTGATATTCTTAAAATGAGGACTATTTAACATTTCTCATCATGTGACCTGATTCAAGGTCAGAGGCAGCGGCCTTGGTAGACAAGCAGTACAAAATGTGTTCAAAGTGTTGGTGACACCTGTCTCAAAATCCCATTGAAAAAGACAGGGTAAAAAAATGAAATATTGATGAAAATAGAAATCGTGAACTTTAATATTCTGGAATTGAAGATTGTTTCATCAAATTCTATTTTGCTCAAGAAAATAAATGTCAGTCTCTTTGAATGGATATTATTTAGCAAATAAAGACTTTATTTTGTAGATTGGGTGCAAAAAACATTTAATTACCAGCTTAAAGTTAACCCATACATGTAGTTTTATTTACTTTGAGTTTAACTTTCATGGGAAGACCTAAATGTCATATTGAGCCATTTAAGCAAGTACATATTGTAATAATTACATTCTGTTTTGAGATGTTTATATGCATTTGTTTAATTAAACCGTACGAACTCCGAATCAGTAATTTTTATTTGTTCTAATTTCAACATGGAACTTGAAATGTAAATTTCATCATAAGATTAAAAATTCTTTTTGAATAAATTTCAAAGTTACAATTATCTCAATTTTTACCTCGTCTTTTTCATTGAGATTATCAGATTAGCATCACTTGATGTTCAAGCAAATTTACCAACACATGGGCAGCAAGGCCGCTGCCTCTGAAATTTTATTTTTGGGGTCACGGCTCAAGAAATTTTGAATGATAGCATTTTAAAAATTTGGATTTCCTACCTTAAAAAGCAGGCACAAAGATTGAGAACATCGGATGTTCGTACTTATTATGGCTACATTTGTGTTACTCACGATCAGTCACACAATATATAGTACCGATGAATGCGGAATATCGTACAATAAAGTCCAATAGAGGCCAAAAGCCAGTAAAAGACAATAAAGTCCAGTAGAGGCCAAAAGCCAGTAAAAGACAATAAAATCCGCTGGCCTAGACAACACTCAAGGTGGCTGTCCGATACTGGACGAATCGAGTAAATGCCAGTAACGTCCACTGGACAGTAATAGCCAGTAAATTCCAGTATCAGCCACTGTCCCGGATTATACTCCAAATTCGGCTTTTACTCGAATCCGAATCATATTTCACCCTTCCTACCACTAGCTGGAGGTCTTATTCAGATCTGATCTAACAATTGTTTGCATCCTGCATTTAAATTTTAATAAGTTTCCAACTTGCAACTTGTACTTTGTTAGTGCAAAATGAATTTTATTTTACTAAGCAGAACTTGTGTACGATTTTGACCCATCAGAATTGATGAAATATTTCATGATTGAAAAATATTCACCACTTTTACAACGTTTGTTTTCTATTGGTTCAAATTGTGAAATGTGTGTGAATTAATTATGTCCATTTCTGCTTCGCACCACGATAAATGTATTTATTTATATAAAGTCTCGTTAAAAATCCTTTTAAAATTCCAAAACTTGAAATCATCTAAGTAGAAGATTCTTCCATCCAGTTGAGAGATCGAGATGAATAAATTGGAGGTTTATGAATTTGAACTGCGATGAAAGACGAAGCTCCAATTTAAATGGAGTTCTAGTGTCGACGTTTCTGCCTCTCCTACAACAAGTCGGATTGATGAAGGTAGAGGCGAACCTCAACGACAAAAATAAACAACAAGGTGAACAAGTATATTCACGCATAACGTGCGAGGACCGAAGCGAAGAGCGTGCGGCATTGCTTTTTGCAAGCCTATCATGTTAAATCTACTCGGTGCACCTCTTTTATCCGATAAGGTCCAACTGACCTTATCGAATAAAGCCTGATTTTGGCCCCAGGTTATTTTAGTTCTGCTTTGCTTAAATTTTTTTTCTTTTCGAGCAATTTGGGGTAAAAGAGTATGGGATCATTCGGATATTACGTCACCCACCAAAAGGGTGGGTGGGTTGTGGGGAAATGACGATGATTTATCAAGAGTAGGGGGTGGGGGTGGGTTAGGAAAATTTTGAAAAATGTCATGTGAAAGTTGCACGCGCACAAAAAGTTTACTCAATTTTCAAAATGTGTATCTCATTTTTGCATTAAAATATCTACACCAATTGTAAGATAAAATGTAGAGTTGGGAAATTTGGTTGGTTACCAAGGAAAAATTTCCAAGTTACTTGGTTTGTTTGAAACAAGTTACTTGGTTTTTCCTCAATTTGGGACTTGAAATCGGTCCCAAGTATTCATGTAGGCTTGGACTTGAGGTACAGAATGTTCGAGTAAACTTGGATTTCCAAGTTTTCGAAATTTTCTGAAGGTAAGGGTAAGACCTTTAGAAAATTTCGAAATAGAAAAAAGTAGAAATTTTAAACATTTCCAAAACGAACAATATGCAGAATTTTGTGCTCGTTTCGAAAATGA
>JAQHQX010000161.1:0-17347 GCA_034694425.1 Arrhopalites sp. Gr-Col-00791
AACGAGTATACTACGCTTGATCCTGATTGCAAGCTTCCCAAAGCTTCGGAAGCTTGCAATCAGGATCAAGCGTAGTAACCTCAGTTTGGAAAGCTTTCATCGGGAAGTGCGTTTATATCCGTCGGTTTCAACCGTGCGGAGCCTTAGTCCGGATCCAGACATAAAATATATCATCGTATAATTGGTGAAAAATTTTTGAGGCTTTTGCACTGATTTTCAAAATTACGAAAAGCGTGACTGCAACCTTTGGACAGATTTTCAAAATTTAAAATGACTAAAACCTTGCATCCACTGACCACCAACACTTTTAAGTAGATATTTTGATGATCTACAAGGACATAGAAGTCACAAGTGAGTGCAACGTCGCCGCCATAGTATATTTTCGGGGCTTAATTTGTCATTTTAGCTGATAGGGTGCTTTGAACTTGGCGCAACATTTTTCAGCCGCCGCCGCCGGCACATTTTTGGGGTTCAGCCGCTTCCGACTGAAAAGGAGTCGGAGTCTAGGTGAGACAAACTCGATTGATGCCAGAAACTGCTTCCACTTTTTACAGATATGTCGTTCTGGAATTGGCAAAGTGATCTCTGAGGTCAAGCACTTGATCACAAAATTATTTTCTCTTACAGAGGTGTTCCAGGTGTCAGTATCAATTGCTCCTGTAAGTTTCATTGATATACGTCAACACAGTCACAACTACCAGAATGGATTAAGCATTTTTGCTGAAATCTGCATTCAGGAGAATTTTTTGAGATTTTTTTTTACTCTAAATTGGGGCACTTTCAGAGAAGGTTGCACAGCTTAAATGACAAAGAAAATTCCTTGAAACAGGATTCCCAAATGCGGCTCGGAAATGTTCACCCAGTCCGGTGCAAGAGCTTAGGCAAAGTTTAAGAGAAAACCGATGGGATCCTTTTAAGCACAAAATTCGGTATATGGAAAGTTCATCACAGGAAAGTTCAGCACACAGAAATTTCCACACCGGAAGATCACATTTACCCCCAGCTTGGACAGATTATGTCAATGGACTTTTGTTTGATTGAAGTAGCGAACAATTGAGCATCGAGAAGCGAAAATCGTTAGAGAACTCAGAGAGCATTTACAACTCGCACAGAGGCCGCTCGGAGCCCGTGTTCAATCTTCCAATGTGGAATTCTTTTGTGATGAAATTTCTCACATCGAACTTTCCGTGATGAAAATTTCGCGAATCCAAAATTCAGCTGCAGAAGGTTGTAGGTTTATAAATTCTCTGAAGGAGTAAAAATCCTACATTTGATATGCATGCGACATGTACATTCGGCGCTTGTCCAGTACGAACTTTTTCAGTTGAGTTTCCCATTGCTTGAACTTCCTTTGTTCCAACTGTTTTTGAAAAGATTGTCGGGTTCAATTATCCGAGTACCAAATCGACTTGAAATGTAAGCATAGTCATCCGTAATAAAGACAGAAATACGCGTATTCTCACTGTATTCTTATTATTCATTTATTGTATCAGGATGAAACGCATCACGTTTCATACGTTACAATACATCTATCAATATGATATGAAGTAGTTTGCAATAGTATTACAACCGCTAACAATTTCATTGCTAGTTGCCATCAGAGATGTGCAGCAGTAGCTTATAATATTTATGCAAACTTATTTTTGTCGACTTTTTACGAGCTACGAATATTCACAGTTTACGAGGACAAGGGTCATTATGACTGCGAATATTATGACACATAACTTACGATTAGTTAAACTATGTTAGCCTATTGTTTAAGATCACCTCCATATATTGGTCTTAAAGGATACAATACCAGAATCATCTGACACTCCCTCAATCATCAATGATGGAGGAGACAAAAAACTACAATTATAAAGTGCACAATAAGCTAATATCGGAACATGGACAACAAAGAGTTGGGATCTTGAAACTAAAATTTAGTCATTACTGCAGAGACAACGAAAACCAAATTCTGGTTACAAATTGCCAAACTAATTTCCCCAGCACAACAATCTTTTTCTGAAGTTTTGATCTGACGCTAATTCTTTTCCCAACCAAAATAACATAATCGACTAACATTTCATATTTGTGCAACATAACCTCAACATTGAGAATCGCAAAAGAAAACACTGAGCATCCAGCCAGGATCAAAAAAATCAGGGAAACCGCCGAATTTGTGAAACTCAATGGCTGAAACAAGGGAGTTGTTTCATCGACAAAGTCACGACTTTCCCTTGTTTTCCAATCAGAAGTGTTGTGTCTGAGGTCATCCCACTTCTCCCACAAAAGATAAATCCCTGAAGTTACCAGTTTCTTGAATCTCTGGGGAATTAAATTCAGATACTCCTCATCCAATTCTTTCCTTGTGTACCAACGTGAATAAAATTGGTATCCTTCCACCTCCACCAAATAATTATCTTGAATCTTTTGATTGTGTGCAAATTTCCATTGATCTGTTCGATTCATCACAATTTTGAACTTGTTCCAAAAAAACTCAAAATCTTGCTTTAGAACAACCAACGCAGTTTTATCGAATGAAAGCTTCTCCATAATGAAATGATCAGTCACAAACTCAGTGCAAACTTTGGTTGAATTGAACATCATCACACGATGACGGACATACTTCTGACAACTATTGATTTTATAACATGAACTTTGTGCTACCTCATCTATAATCATAAACTCTGTAGACATCCCATATATACTTTTGCAGTGTTTTTCACAAACGTCAGAATTAATTTGCGATGAGTAATACAAACGCCATTGCAATTTTGTGTGACCCGTATGCCCCAAATGAAATGTCGATCCTTTTGAGAAATTCCAGTTAGTCTCATGATCAGTTTTGCATCCTGTATGGTCGACTGTATAAAACAAGAACTCTTTGTACTTCAATTCGAATTCAGCCAAGTGGGTCCAATTTGTCGAGAAAGGAAATGGAGCCGTGTATTCTGCTTTGATGAACATTTTGTAGGTGTTCACCAAAATCACAGACAACAAGAACCAAATTGCTACAATTATTCCTAATCCGAGTTGACTACTTCTCATTTCAAAATGAGCACCAGGGGAGTCTTTTTTTACAATCTCCTCATACTGTTCTACCATCAATCGAAAATTCCAATACGAAATCTTTCCAATGGTCGATACAAATTTCAATGGATTTTCATTCCATCTGCCCTCACGCCATCTACTCAACAGAAGAACAACGAGGGCAGTCACCATCAAAGCGATTGCGAGAGAAATCCAAACAGTCGACTGGAATGGAGCAGAATAAATTGTCAAAGAATCCTTCCGAGTTGAGACGCCATTTGCCGTTATGAATCTGAACAAATCTGACTGACCCGTCCAAACAAACAAGTATCCACTGTCTCGTAATGAACTGTCCGTGTAAGGTGCAAGTGGGATGATTATTGAAATCGATGATAACAAGTAATGGTAAAGATTGTGTGGCAAAGTTTCATTCACAGTTGACAGCATAAAGACCAAGACGGAGATTTGTAGAGAATGAATATTTTTTTTATGTCGATTGAACGGAGAAACCTCGCAGATGCTATCAGGACAAGAACTGCGATGAATTTCTATGTCCTTGTAAAAAGGAAGAGCTTCAGTTTCAATAAAGCCTGAAATTGATGGAATAATATTTTTCCCAAAATTGATAACTTTCTCATGCCAAAGTAGAATCATCACATCGAAGCAAGAGGTCCAATTTTTATCAAAATTTCCAGAATTCTGAAACCTTTGACAGACGAATTGATTGGTGACGAATGGACCAAATAATTTTGACAAGGACCGACCTTGGATAAGAGGTTTCTCGATGTTTTCATTGGATTCAGACCATGGTTTTTGTATGTCGTATTCAGATGGAAGAATTTGTTCCAGAATGTAAAATGTGGGAGTGTGAAATAAATTTGTAATGTATTGGAGTATGATGAACGAAGGATTCGATTTTGAAGTGTTGTAAAATGAAGGGTCTGAATACAGAAGAACAAGTTTAGGTTTCATATAAAGTCGTGTGGTGTGAGTAAATAGCTCATTGTTCAAAAGTTGACAGCTATTCCATATATTTTCATGTGAATCATCATCTGAATGAAAGACGTTGTCAGATGCTTCGGATACCACCAAATAGTGCTTGAGATGCTTCAGCTTATTCACCAAACTCAATTCCTTGTAGTCTTCAGCTTCATGAGCACCAAGTTGTTGTTTAAGAAGAGCGACGATTTTGGATTTCCAGTTTGTGTTAGTGCTACTGCTGTACACGAAGTCGTGGATGACGACGATGGGAATCGAGTTGATGCCCGAAAACTGGGGATGTAGTTGTTCTTGAGGTGGCTTCTCCTCTGGATACGGTACCTTGTAGCTTTCTAATCAGTTTGCAAATTGAAGGTTTTCAAAAGTGAATTTTAAAAATGAGTTAGCGGCATCGATTTCCTGTTGGTGCAAATAATTTTCTATGATTTTATCAGTCCGGTTGGTCTGATTGGCTTCACTGTGACAAATCAGCTTTAACCAGGATGCAGATAAAAAGATTGTTATGGTCTTTGTGCTTCTTAGACGCTACTTTTACGAAGGAAGGTTGGTAGCGTAATATTTACAGATCAGTGATCATGAATAAGTCATCAAAATAAGTGCAGATACTTTGAGCAAAAAAATAGGGTCATAATTTTCCTGAGGACAGAATTAGAAAATTGAGCGACAGTTTTTTAGGCGACAGAATTAGGATTTGACGCGAAAGACTTTAAATTTACTTGGGCAACAGATTTTATTTAATTAAGCAACAGGTTCTGGATTTGGACATCCATTAAAATTATCTTCAATAAACGATGCATTGGATTTATTTGTGTTCACTAATCCATATGGATTAATGAACACAAGTAAATTAACCCTATGAAGGGTTAATTTATTTGGGACTAGAACCAGTTCAATAAAAAGCATCGACTGAAGGCTTATTTATGGCTCAAAATAGAAATGGGATGCCTCAAGGAATATCGCAGACCAACCTCACCTATGAAAAGAAAGGTTAATTTTGGAATGGGGGTGACGTATAAAAGTCCAATATGAATTTATTCATTTGACTGTAAACTGTCATTATTGTAACTTTCAATTCCAATTTCGTGTCAACATCAACAATTTGAAGCGTTAATAATCATTTCCAACGAGTAACTGTTTAGATCTGATGACCATAAGGCTTCTAAATTAATAAAAAAAATTGTCATATTATAATTTTTGTCATAAAAGGTCTCACTTGTTTACATAGCCTTAATACAATAGACTTTCATCTGAATTTAATTGAGTTGCTTGTCCATTTATTAGAGCCCAGTCATTTTGTCACCCAAAATCCAAATTGTACAGTTTAGAAGCTGTTGCTGAATTAAATTAAATCTATTGCCCAAATAAATTAAAGTCTGTCACCGGAATTAATAATTCTGTCGCGTAAAATCCCAATTCTATCCCATCAAAAACTGTTGCTCAAAATAATTAAAAACTGTCGCTTAAAAAGATGAATAATTTCTGTCGCTCAAAAAAATACTTCCGTCGCGTAAAATTTTACATCTGTGAATCAAAAACTGTCGTTCAAACAAATTAAACACTGTCGCTCAGTTTCCTAATTCTGTTGCCCAGTTAAATAAATATACAAAAAAATATTTGCTTACAAGGAATCGATACACATTCAACTTTCCGAAAAATTGAGGATTTTCCCCACCCACTAACCACTTACTTCAAACTTCTTATAGTGGTTAGTACGTTATTGATTAGTGGTCAGCGGGTAAATGCCACTGCAACTGCCGAAAAGTCACATTCAATTTGCTGCACAAATATTACAATCAAGTAACTGCTCAAAATTGACTTTGAAGCTTCTGCCCGAAAATTGAAGCTACTTGACCAGCCGTAAGTGTTCTTTGATTTCCCTAACTTCTCGCTGCGCTCGGTACTTCAATCAAACAAATGTAATTAATCTTGTATCCATTGTTGATTTCATTGGTCAGTATGTTCGTTCGATTAAAAGTCGAGAGATCAGAGAACATTTACGGCTGGCCAAATAGCTTGAATTTTAATTAGCGTAACCATTATGCTCTAACCAATAACTTATTTACACACTAACCACTATACAGTTAAAAACACTAAGGTGGTTTTGGCTTATTTAAATCCAAACCTTTTTGTATTATGACTTTTCACGTGTTTGATTTGAAATGAACTAAGGCGAGTATGGCTGTTTTGATCCAGATTCGGATTATCATAGGTACGGTTATTCGCAGGGCTCGTCCCTCGGGAGAAATGGGAAGTGGAAAAAATGGTGAAAACCAGTTTTTACCACCGGTGGTTGAGCGGTAGAAATTATGAGATAACGGGTGTAGAATAAAAGCCTGGAATAAATGTAGATGCTTGTCAAACATACATACTTCAATATCTTTTCAAGAATGTTACATTTTTAGAAAGCCTGTTTCCTCAGCTTACAGAAAAGGTAACTTATGCGACTAGTTGTTTGAATTAAGGTCAAAAAATGGTGATGTATGCTATGCATGGTCACCTCAAAAATGTCTTTGGACGACTGTCTTTTCGTATTTTGTTGATCAACTTGACATCCAATGCAAAAACCGGATTATGACATCAGAAGGTGAATATGTAAGTAGTAGAATCCTGTTTAAAAGGGCAACCATGTAAAAGTTGCTTCAATTCAGAGCATTTATTAATTTCTGAAAAATGCAATTTTTTCACGTTTGTCCAAAACCGAAGACAGTTTTGGTCTATGGTCATTTACTTACACTAGGTTTTACGTCAGAGGTTCGAAATCAAATCCTGGCTTTCTCAAGATGTTTCTCAACAAAACCGATACCAATATTCGTAACATTTGTGTGTGAACAATTATCTTCCACAGTAATATGACATCATAGCCAGTTTTCTAACATTATTTTCTAAAATGAGTCTTACTTAGTCATAGTGATGACCTTTGTCACTGCCAACAGTTTAGATTGTTGCTCAACCGATGGAAATGACTCATTTTGTTACTAATGTGTTGATATTTCATGCATATTCCTCATAATTAGTCATTTTGTGGTGATTTTTTCTGAAAAACATTGGGGCGTCCAAAGACATTTTTGAGGTGACCATGCATACATCACCATTTTTGACTTTAATTCAAACAACTAGTCACATAAGTTACCTTTTCTGTAAGCTGAGGAAACAGGCTTTCTAAAAATGTAGCATTCTTGACAAAATATTGAAGTATGTATGTTTGACAAGCATCTACATTTATTCCCTATTTTTATTCTATGTACACCCGTTAGAGGAAAACCAGGAATTAGAGTAATTTCCGAGTAGTGCTCCGAATGAGCACGAGTTTCAGTATTTGGTACAAATATTTGGAGCATTTGGTACTTTTCAAATACCCACATTTCTTAGGTACAGCTGCTTTTATTTGTACCCACAGATTATCAGTTGGGCATGTTTAAGGAAACCTTGAATTTTCAAAAAAAAGTGTCTAAAGTACTGTTCATTACAAATAAGTCATTCGTGAGTTCAATAGTAAGCTAACTAAAGGTATAGTGTATAGGTGGTACTTACATATTTAGATATGTAAATAACATCTATATACTGTACCCTTTAGTTAGCTTTGAATTTTCTTTGAACCCACGAATGACTTATTTAAATAAGTAAGTCATTTGTGCTGAATGCACATATTAATTGTGCGTTTATTGTGCAATTAATAGTGCACATACTAATTACAAATTTGTAATGAACAGTACCAATTGAACAAATGGAGCATGGACGTGTGGGATTTACATCCAGGAGGTAGGAAGGCGCACAGGTGCCGATTTTAAATACCAAAAGTTTTGAGTACGGACAAGGGTATTAAAATTTGTACCAATTTGCAATTTGGAATATTATAATCAAATTCCCACATAGTGGGATACCACAACTTTCTGTAATAGTGCCTGATGTTCGTAACAAATACCCAGTCACACACAATTCGTCATTTAAATTACTCAAGACGTCTTTAACACGAAATTTGCGTATCAAAGATGTCTTCAATCGTCTTATATGACGATTTACACTGACTGGAATGCTGCTGGAATTCCAGGATCTTGTTGTGGCTCTGTGCTTCACAGGGATTTTGATCTATTTCCCACATGATTTCTCTATTTTCTAATTTCTCCCACTGTGAAATACAATTCTCATTTCTCCCGGGAGATAGAGAGCCCTGGTTATTCGGCACATATAAATCGGCTTATTTAATCCAAAAACGGCTTAAGCTGAAATTGGCTTAAATTAGCCAAAACAGGCTTCACCATAACTCCTCAACATTAACTGTTAAACTTGTAAAAAACGGCACACTTTTTCTAACATGCTATATTATTTTCCGACTAATGAAAAAATGGCATTTTAGCAGGCTATGTGGAGAATTCATGGGAAAAGTGGAAAATTGGCAAAAAATAAGTTTGAAATTAAATAAGCCGAATATGGCTTACTTGATCCAGTTTCGGATTACAGTAGTAAACCAAAACCGGCTTATTTAATCCGAAACGACCTTAGTGTTCCTAACTGCTATATGAAGTTGACAGTAAGTGGTTAGTGGGTGGTGTAGGTGTCTAGTGTACATATAATGTAACTACAGATTCAGGATTCAAGAAATAACGTAAATTATCTCGATTTAGAAATGAGAAACTGACCTTGATTCCAGGTGTAGAGCAGAATAAAATGATCGACAGGAACTTCAGACAAAATTGACATCATGTTGGAACTTCCTTGAAGGTAGAGATGTGGGAATCTCAATTCCATTGCAGCTCCATCAAAGTTGTAGTCTCGAATGCCTTGAACTGTGAGCAGCAGTTGGCAATACAACATCCAATGTATGGTCGCCATTTGTTTTTCAATATGATTCGGATTGACAGAAAGTTGGATATTTTTTGAAAAGTGATTTGTGACCCGATATTGTAAACGAGTACTCGAATGCCCTAGTAACCAGCCGATCCGATTCCAACTGGATGTCGACCAGATCAGACCACTTTTCAACCAAAATGCAAGAAGGACGACGGATTTTAGTCGGATTTAAGTCGGAATCCGGACGGACGTTATCCGACTTGATTCCGACGTCGGAAATGGCTACTAGGGTGTATTCGAAACGTCTTTGTATCAACGAAATTCCGGTTAAACTTCCAGGTCACTTTCTGTCTCTGCGTTCGTTTCACAAATTTTCAAAAGTTCATAAAATGACATTCAACTTGTAATGCTGGTGCTGTCCGATTAAGTTCTCGATCGTGGAAACATCCAGAAGTATCGATTTAGAACTTTTATGTGGGAAACCTTAATTTGGTATTTACATGACAAACTCCAGATACTCTAGAGATTCATTTTTCATTGCCACGAGCCAGTAAAGTTCCAGGAGTCGTTGGGCATCGTGAAATTTACAATAATTGACTGTTCTTTTAACATACTTGAAAAGGGCAAATATGCTGTCCAGCAAATAAGTAAATTACACAGAAAATAATAGGTAGCAGCAGGCATAAAGATGGAGTTGGTGTTTTGAGAAATCGAAGTGGTCTTAAAACAGAATGAAGGCCAAGGTAAGAAAATGTCAATGGAGTTTTAATTAAAAAATTAGTTTGTGACAATTTCACAACGTCCATGGTTCGAGTCTTGCTGGAATATTTAAACTTTTAAAGTGAACTTATCTTGTTCTCAGTATGTTTTGGGATAAATATGTTGGTCTGGTCAAAAAGTAACAATTTTGCGGTAAGTAGAACAGAACTCTTGTAAACAAATAGGAGTTCAGGCAAATAAGTAAAACAAATTTTATTTGCATAAGGTTGCATTTTTTGCCTGAACTGGCAAAAAAATACTTTTTTTGGCATTGAAATATCTTTTGTAACAAAACTTCAAATTTTTGGAACGTTTTTGTTTGCCAATAGAATTATGAAAATTATTTCCACTTGCCAATAAAATATATTCTTTTTGTCAATATCAAAAATTTTATTTAAAAACCACTTAATCTCTGGCTATTGAAATTATGGTCAATTATAAATTCACAGACCTCTGATGAAGCATTTTTTGGACTTGGAAGGATCACAACTTGTATGGAACTTGGTCAGTTTTTTGAGGATTCTAGAGAAAAATTCAACTTGTGATGCCACTGCTGATATTATCTGATCGAAAGCTCTGTCGTAAAAAAGTCCACAAGCATCGATTTGCAACTTTTCAAAAGTCACTTTTGTGTGAAACCATCATTTAATATTTAGATGACAAACTCCAGATATTCAAGGATTTCCTTTCCAATTAATTCGAAAGAAAATTTAGAGGACTCTCTTTGAATCTTGTAAATTCTAAAAGTTAACGATTATTTCAAGATACTTGAAAATGTTGATGACAGATGTTGGTTTTGAAGATTGAAAAAGTGTCTATTCCATAAGAGCTCTTTTCACTTCAATTCACATTTCAGAACAAACTTTGGACGAAACTCTTTATATTGTAGCTGCTCACTGAAATAGGAAAAAAATCAAATGGGTTCCCTTCTACTTCATGCCTTATCGTCCCATTGATTAAACAAAGAGTTTTGCTAAATGATGCCTTTAAATAAATCATGTGCCATCAATATGGAACATTTTATTGTTGTGGCAAAATTCAATTATTAGATTTAGCCATCGGCCATTAAAATAAAAATATTATGTGCAATTGGGGAAATATTTGCAAATTAGCATTCGATCATGTGAAATGTATTGTGGGTGTAAAATTCACCATTGAAGTTTTTTCTTCACCCAACTATTACCACACATGGTAGACCTGTCTACCCCACTATTTCCATCATGGTAAACCTGTCTCCCCCACTATTTTACCATATGGTAGACCTATCGGTAGTTACATTATGCACTAACCACTAAGGCACCCACAAACCACTTACCGTCAAACTTCATTCAGTATTTTTCCTAGTGGATAGTGGATCCTAGTGGATTGATGGTCCTAGTGGATAGTATTTCTGGGGCCACATACAATCAGGGCTAATTTGAAAATTCTGATGGGCAGAGACACTTCGAGCAAAAAATAAATAACTCAGGGCCAGAGATGCCACCTCTACTCCATTTTTGCCTTTATAGCGGCTCTATTAAAGGTAAAACATAGATAGAAGTAAAGTTTTTAAATAAGATAGAGTAGAGGTAGAGGTAACGGTCCTGGAAAAATAGAGTAGAGGTAGAGATAGAGGCAGTGGCTCTGGAAAGTATAGAGTAGAGGTCTGAATAAATAATTCACCTATATTTCAGCTTGCGGTCAATTACATACGGACAAACCCATAACTTCCGATGCCCCTTTCTAAAGAGCAGGAACATGTCTATAGTTGATTTGCCCGATGTTCAACGTGATGTCGTTGAAATAGCACTATTCAATGACATTTCAAATGTCGCTTACAGCTCGTCGTTCTTGAAGGGAAAAGGGGCATTGGAAGTTGTGGGTTTGTTCGACAGTAAGGGGTAGCGTTGCGCTACTCATACGAAGTCTACACGTCGCGAAATTGCGAAATTGCAAAAGTGATTGATAGAGGCAATATAGAGGCTCAAAGAAAATAGAGCAGAGGTAGAGGTAGAGGTAGTGGCTCTGGAAGAATGGAGTAGAGATAGAGGCAGTGGCTCTGGAAAAAATAGAGCAGAGGTCAAGGTAGCAGCTCTGGAAGAATAAAGTAGTGGTAAGCGAATGGGCATCTCTGCTCAGGGTCAATTTCGTAATTCTCGGGGCCAGAATTTTGGAGGGCCAAAAATAGAAAACTTAGGGTCATACCCAAATTTCTTGGGGTGGAAAAAATAATAAGTCTTCGAATATTAAGAAAAAATATTCAATGAGGTCTATGCAAGGTAATCTTAAAGTGGGACCCAAATGACTTGAAATTCAATAGGGTCCTTTGAATCAATTTTCATATGCTGTTTGGCCTGTGCAGTGAACATGGTGACAGGTCATTGACGCCACCCTTGGTCACCTGGTTCACGACAACGGTTCTACTTGACCAGGACATGGTATTTGTCCAGAATTTCCTGCTCTTCCCAATGAGCCCAATCACATCAAAATCAGTTGCCGAATTTGACAGAAATTAATTTTTTGGGAAAAACTCAGAAAAAAGCTTGATTTCGGATGATTTTTGGCCATTTTCCGATGGCCACCATTTCGTCACTCGTGGCCCGATTTAATGAAGCCGGTGTCAACCAATTACCCTTTTCTTTGCCTTCGAAGCCCATTTTCTGAATTTTTGAAATGTGGCCGGATACAAAAGTTATTCATGTCGCATTGACGATACCTAACTGTTGGCCACGCTGTACATTGTAAGTCTGTTGAAATTACGGATATTGCCGAAGGTTAAAATAATGTATCAATGTAAATTATTTTGGCATGTTAAAAATTCTTGAACTTAGATAAAAGTCAATAGAGAGCTAACAGGTTAAATATTAGCACTAAACGATAGCAATAAATTACAAAATTAAATGCCAATTCTGAGTCATTGTGCAGGGTGATTATCTTTGGTAACTGTTTTTTTATGTTGCCGCTGCTATAATCGCAATCAGGTTCCCTGACTATGAGAGGAAATGTGAATCATATGTTCACAATAGATCTCTGAATCGGGATACAGGTTATGTGAATATACACATGTAGATGTCTAATCTGACCTGGAAGCATATTTCGAAACCGCGTCCCGTCTTATTCGGAGCTCTAGATTAGAATATGGCTATAATGTGAAATTTAATTGACTATTGTTAATAGCAATAATCTTTTCTCCAATCACAATACAATAATAGTGAAATAATATTTTGAAAGTCACATTTCCATTCACAATCAATTTACTTCGTGATTGAACATATCCTGAAGAAAACTCAACGAAAGACAAAATGATATTCTTTTCTGTGTGCTTGATTTTGTCCATGATCGGTCTGTCAATTTGTGGGTCAATTGACCGAAGCATGTTTGGAGGATTGAAAGCAGTGGTAAGTCATCATGTTTAGAAGACCTTAGTTCTTGAACTACTTTGACTACCTTCACATTCCTTTCAAAACATACAAACAATCGTGTGTAATTATTTCTTAGTTAAATATTCAAGAGTTACCGTTCACATTTGGAGAATGTTGCTATTTATTGTTGCTTTATTATTTAGAATAAAGTTCGATTTGTATGTTGCTAATGCAGATCGCAAATACAACTTTGGCTCATTAATACATTGCATTAATGAGCCAAAGTTGTTTCGTTCAAAACAAGATGCTGATGCGTCGCATGCCCTCAACATTATATAATATCTAGAAAAACCGATCCAGTTCCTTAATTTGTTAAAATTACTGTCAACAGCCAAATATAGCAGAATGATGACGAAGGTTACTCCACAGCATGATATAAACTGTGCCAAATTTAATCAGTCGTCCATCAACATTGGAATAAATTTAGAACATATTGCGTTGTTTTCAATTCGTTTCCTTGGTAATTCTCAACATTGTTCAAAAGGTCAAGTGATTGGCATTTTAGTAGCATTTAGAACCAAAAACTTGCAGTTCCTTCAATTTCGTCTCGCCAGGAGTGCGCAAGGGTCCGTCATCGAGTTACAACATGAAAGTCGGCACAAATGTAGACCGGGTCATTTCAAGCACCCGTGCAAAATATATCGATCCCATAAAGGCTAAATTCGGAGAAAACCCGGGTTTGCCTCTAAACTCTAACTTTACCGTTAATAGTGGAAACTCAACAGTGACTTTAAATTTAGCAAACGTGTTCCTTTTGGTTGCAGAAGCAATTTTTGGAATACAAATTGCGGCCACATATCCCATCCTGCCTCTACAAAGGTCAAAAAATGGTCTTAGAGGGTCTCCCTAAAACCAATTCCACGACCATACCAACAATTCCAAGGGTAGTTATGTTATGCATCTACCAACACCCATTACCCATCGACCTACATCAATCCCTCGCAGTAGTCTCCGGATCGATAGTTCGATTAATGTATTCGGCGCTCTCTAAATAAGAGCGCTGTGGCCGCTACTTCAACGGAACAAATCTACCTACAACTCATCCACTGCTGGCCAGTCAGGTCATTGGGTTTGCTTGAATTTGCGAGCGCAGCGAGCTAGGCTAGAAAACACCGAAAGCACTAATCAACCAACGACCTATCGAACTATCGATCCTGAGACTACTGCAACACTGCGAGGGATTGGTTTAGATCGATGGGTAATGGGGATTGGAAGATACATGACGTAACTAGTTTGAATATGTGGTCCTGATTCGACGATTTTAAAAGCCTGCTTCTGAGTTTGTGGGAGCTTACTGATTGACGGTGACAGCGACAGTATTCGATGTAATTGTCCAGAATGTTTCAAAAAATTGATTTGTAAGCAAAGTCTGGGTCTTGGAATCAAACGTAAGCTTATTCAGGCACCGACTGGAGCTTCAACTATTCCATTGGGACAAAAACGAATGAAGGGCCGCCCGCAAAAAGCTAAAGCTTTAATTAGGCAAAGAGAAGCAGAAGATATTTTAATTCCATTAATTTTGTTTCAAAATAATATTCTTTAATTTTATGAATTCAACAATTTTAGTGATTGATATAAGTCCTGAAAATGAACTTTTAATTATGTGACTGTTTAGAATACTGATTTTAAAAAATAAATAGAAGTTTTTGTTATTTTAAACCAATTAAAGTGTTCATCAATCTGTTGATTTAAAATCGAGACCAGATTGACTTTTTGTATTTTTCTCGATTTAAATTGACTCAATGGACCAACAATTAATATTTTGTTACGTGTGTACGTTCACAAACAAAATCTAAGGTCATTTCAGTATGCGCATTCGAAGTAACTAACCTCTTTTCCCAGAAAAATCTAAAAAAATCATCCGAGATGCAGAACAATACGTTTACTACGTTTTATCTGAGTTTTGTTCCTTTTACCGCTAAGTGCTATTTTCTTACCGGAGCAATATATTTTACCCATATATCAGAACTCAGAATTTCGAATTTTTTGGAAAACACTTTTTCCCAAGTTTTCAACACAATAAGCTATTAAATATCCCTAAAAGAACCTATCGCATAAGACTCAAAATTCGGCTCGTTCAAATTTCGAAATAAACAGATTTGCAATTGATATAATACATTATGAAAAGCGAAAAAAACTTGGCCCCCGTTGCCTGTATACATTCATATTGGGTATTTAATATCTTTAAACACGGGTTTTCCGGATTTACGCGTTTCATTGTGTATTTCATTTAAAAGTTTTAAAGTTGTTTGAAGAGCTACCGTACAAAACCATGTATACCACAAAGGTGTAGATGAAAAAATGTGTTGACCCTCGAAATGACCTCCAATGGTCACTTTGCGTATTGGCCTGCCCTGCTGACTTCAGGAAGACAGAATTCAGAAAGTTTTTGCAATACCAGTTTAATATCAGTCCTTCAGTTTTGAGAACAATTACATCTAAAAATCACTCGAAAACGAGAATTATCAAACTTGGCTGACGCCAAGGTCGTCATTCTTATGATGCATTATTATTACCGGTTGTAGGTAATAATGTTAAAAATATTCAGTTTGTAGGCATGCCGTGGACATTAATAATAATATATACGACCCAGTTTAAGTATATCAGACACGATTTAGGTATATTTAGAACTTTATAGCCCGTGGCTTCGAACTGTTCGTTTTTCATTGTGTTCGAGGTGAAAACGTTTTCCAGATTTGGTGCCGTCGCAATTTTTAGTCTATTTAACGAAAATGTAGGTATGTATTAGGATTTTACACGTACAAGGATCTAACTCTCAAAAAATATGTTATTGAAAATTGTGACCTCCAAGGGTCATTTCGGGTCATGTGACCCTTGGTGTCACGATTTTCAATAAAATGTTTTTTGAAGGTTAGATGGTTGTTTCTGAGGTCAAAATGAGTCAGCGTAGCTAATTTGAACTCGTTTGAAGCATTTCCTGTTCTTTTTTGTATTCCTTGCATGATGTTCGATGCCCTCATTTCAATCTAAAATGCAAAAAAGAGGTCAACTTTTGGAATTTTGAAAATTCATTCACTGGTTAAAAAGTTGTAAATTTTTACTTTCGTTCCCTGAGTTAAGAATCACGCTGTATAATGTAAATACATCTACATATTCATGGCTGCTCTAGTTTACTTGAGCATTTTGGTCATGCTTGAGGATTGAGCAGCCATCTTGGATGCTCGATCATCCGGCAATCCTCATGGTACCTAGTGATGACGCAGAAAGCTTGTGAACAAGGTCTCCTATCCTAGAGCGCTAAGACAATTTTTCATTTTTATTTAGGAACCAACATCGAATCCGACATTAATTTGCTGGGTAAGCAGTAATATTTTTGTTGAATATTATATATTAGGATGTTAACTATAAATTGTACTGATACTAGTTTTTCCGCATTTATGAAACGCAAAATGTAATAAAACTGTGATGGCATTTATGCTTCTGGTGCTTCATGGAATACTTGAAATGCTTTCCAGGCTGCTGTAAGTAAAACTACATAAATTTCATCAAATTTATAACTTAGGACCAAGGTTAGCCAGATTTAGGGCCATGGTTAGCTCAAACCTGTGTGCCGCTGACATTGGGCGTTCCACCGTTCCTTCTGCAGAAAAGGGCGATTGTGCAACAGTGTTTTGGTATGACGGCGCCTCTCTTGATCGAATATACAAGTTAGCTGCTGTTCGAACATGTGAACATGTTTGAGCTAATGCGGCCTAACGTAACCGTAAACTGCTGTTCATTGTGTAGCAATTCGAGTGCATTAACTGTGGTTTCTGAACCATCTTTTGTGGAACTCACTTCTAAATTCAACTTTCAATTTGATTTTTTTAAATGGTGCCGCTGCTTTCAAATGAAGTGTGATAAGGTGATCAAACAATACAAAACGTTTCTGTCATTATAGTTGCTAGAGCTTCAAGAACTAAAAAATAATGACCATAACATCACAATATTTACATGATCCGTTCCTGGATGATAATCGAATGGTATATCAGGAATGCAAGGTAAAAGTTGTTTCGTGGTTGCATAATATTGCATGTTCGAAAAATTCTGACCGAATTTCGTCATGATGAAATATCCAGTGTGCACTTTTATTTACCACCTGAAGACACATTTTCGGAGTTTTACATGAAAAATTTTCACGAAGGATATTCACAAAATGTGGAAGATCATGCAGCCACGATTTGGTTTAATTATTTTTAGATTACAGGGTGAAAACTTGTGACGGGAACACACATTTTACTTAATATCTCATGACCATTTTTTTTTAAAAAGTTCAAATAACCACACAGACATAGCTAAATATATTCTAAGCTCATATTATTTTTATTTTTCAAAATGGTCACCACGGGCCTTTACACAAGCCTTTAATCTTGACCTCCAGGACTCTT
>JAQHQX010000162.1:0-17308 GCA_034694425.1 Arrhopalites sp. Gr-Col-00791
CACTCGTGTAGAAAAACACTCGAAATTTGTCATCAAGTGAACCCCGATTGTCCACCAGAGTCTGGTGACATCGAAACCCCAGAAATATCGTGTAGACAAATGTCAACACCAAATTACACAAAACGCTATAGTGAACTCTTTGCTGGGAACGGAATCCAAACTCATTTAGTTGTATCGACCAAAAATAAGGGGAAAAGTGGAATTTATCACCAAAATTAAATATTTGACCCAAAGATCGGACGTCCTTCAAGTCCAACATTTTAGTCTTTTGTCCCAATTTTGACTCAGGGCAGTTGAACGTTTTTTGTTTCGTTCAAAATGGGTTCGGAATCGAATGCAAAAGAGTTTACTCAATATGTCGATTCGGGATAGCCTCTCCTTGTGTTCATTGATGGGACTTATTTAAAGTGTCTACTGACTAGTCACAATGTAGAACAACGTACTAAAAGTTCTCTTTTGTGTTTCAACTCATGGATTGCTGTGTAACTTATCACCAGCTGAATTAAAATAAATTCAATAGCTGAAGAATAGTCTCCATGAAAGTGTACCTTTCCGACATTTCTTACCGTCAAAAAGTAATTAAGGTTAGGTAACCTAAATGTCACTAAATAATTCAATTACGGAAGTTGTATTTAATTACATTTTATATAAGAAACTGAAAACTGAATATTTCATGTGATAATTAGAAATGTAAAGTGTGAGTCTCCTTCAGTAACCGAATGTATTGGCTTATTAAATATCACACATTTTCCGCCGCAGTATAAAAATATATGACCGCAGTAAAAATATAAAAACCGCAGGTATCAATTTTTCTTGTTTTATTTAACCTAGCTCGTTTCGCTCCCTATTTGGATCAAGAAAATCTCAATATAATCAATTCATGCGGTTTCTAATTTTTGACTGCTGCATTATATATGTCCCTTATTAAATAAGTAAAATTCCTTCCCGTCAACATTTTTCTCCTCTGGATTTCGAATTGGGTCCCTCCTTGTCTCTCAGTTAATATGAGTCTGTATTTCCCTATTGAGTCTGGCTCAAGTACACGAATAATAGGGCCCGGGACCTTTTATTAGGTCCTAAAGACGAGGCCTTTTATTCGGGCTCAAGGGTAACAGTTAAAGCGCCCAGACCTTAATAAGGGGCCCGGGGCCCTAAATACAGTCCCCGTTCTTGGAATTTTTGATGCCCTTCTGCTTTAGCTATTAGATTTTGTTTTGTCACTGAATTAAAAACTAAAAAGGATGATAGAATATGAAAATTGTGTTAAAAATGTATAAGACAGGCTTCTTTAGATACGAACCCTCAAGCCCAAATTTTTTTTTCAAACACAAAACTTGATTTTAAATTGGAATTTTGAGCACTGGATGTTTTTTACCCGAGCGGAGCCGTTACACACTGGATCACGGAAGCGAGCTTCATTTCTAAAAATTTTGTAGACTATCAACAGTTTTTTAGTTGACCAATTTCATGTGATCCACATGTTGAGGATGAATCCCATCGAGTTTTTGTTTTGGTTTCAGCACAAATTCATTTCTAGAATTTTCTGACAAAAAATAAAGAACGTAGAAATGTGAAATGAATGTAGAGAAACCAACCCAGTTGGTAAGTGTTGGGTTATTTTGACCGGTAGTGACATTATCCACTTACCCACTTGCCGTAAAACCTTAAACTGCCCAAAAGTGACATTGGAGCTACTTGATCAGTCGTAAGTGTTTCTAGAGTTCTCTAATGTAGATCACTACGCTCGCTACTTGAATGGAACAAACCTAATTACAACCGATCCACCCCTTGACCTCAGGTCAGTGGGATTGCTTGATCGGGTGCAGAGAGCTAGGTGCTAAGTGGGTAATGTCACTACCGTATTTTGACTGACTTCCTTTTTCATGTTTGACTCACTGTCACAACTGTTGACTTTGCGTAAAAACAATTAATTTCTGGACAAAAGGAACTGATTTCTACAACAATGCCATAAAGTCCAATCAATGTCAATGGGACTGTTTTTATTCAAATGGGGTTTTAACAACCGCCAATTAAACATTTAATTAAATGTTTAATTGGCGGTTGTCAGCTTAAACTGACTTGAGGCTTTCATGTCCCAGGACAACAAAGACCGTATCAACATTGGAGAGAAATAAAAAACTTTAAATTATTTTATTGTTTATTTGATTTGAGTAAAGCTTGTCTCGTTACTAACTCGACGTTCAGTTTGTGTCTCTCCCAACCTTTTTTTTCAAGTTGGTAGTCGTATCTCCCTCATGCAGTATTTCAGGCATGTCTCGCCCAGTAATTCGGGAAGACATGTCTGAAATATGGAGGGAGACAACGACTGGTATATGTGGGAGGACATGGGGAGACAAATTAATAAAAATTTTCGGTTGATTCGAGGTTTTATGGTAAGAAAGACACGAAGCGAAAACATGGGATAGGGAAACGAGTTTTAGCAACTCTCCATTTTCTGCTCCACCTCGCGAATCTATGTCAACCAAGTAAATGGGTCGGTTCATCAGGAAAACTGAAATCAGGCTGACTCTTTCAATTCCTAATCAACTTTACCAAGTAGCATTTAAGTAGGAATTTAAGTAGTGTAACAATAACGACTCCTAATTACCATGACAACATTATTTTCAACATAATTATAATCTATACTCATTCACATGTATGACTTAATCTTCTAGAATCTTGAACACTCAATTGCTGATTGTTCAACATGATTGTTCTAATCTTCGTTCACAGCTGCAACTCACATATTTGTACTTTACAAGTTATGTACAGCTAATCTTGATCTAATCCTTAGTCTGTATGTTTTTCATCTTGACATCCTCTAAACTAGACACATACACTGTACGTAAACACACAGCTTGTTTACACAAGCACAACTAACCTCAGTCCGTTTTTGAGTTGAGTTTCAAACTACTTAAAGACAGGAGACCAACAATTTCTTTAAAAATGCAAAGCATTCCGAAAAAAATCAGCGTTCGATTTCTGCCGGCAGCATCGGAAATTTGTCTGCCGGTGGCAGAAAGTGGCAAAAAGTGGCAGCTGGCAGAAAGTGGCAGAAATTAAAATATGACTAACAAATCTTTTGTACACAATTAATCATCTTAATATTGGGATACTAGGTTTTTACAGGTAAAAATATTGGACGTTTAGATAAAAATACTGAAAGTACGATAAATTTTTAACCTGCACGGATTTTAAAAGTTCAGGTGATTTTTTATCTTCAAAAAGGACATCGCATGATTCATGTAGACTATCCACTTGAGTTCATATTAAATTGGAATCAAACATAATGACAGTACCACTAAAAAATAATTCACTCGGATATGAAAATTTCTCCGACCAATAACACAACTCAATTGACCTCTGGAGGGCAATCAGTTGGAAAGATCTTCACTTGGAAATTGTTTGAGGTCTAAGCAGGCTCTAATCGGGGTCTTCCTAATTTTATCTCCTTCAAATCTCCCACAGTTTGTGACAAACTGTTTGTCTAACTTAATTTTTAATGTGGTTCAAGGACAACAACCACAGCAAGTCTCAACGTAGGTTTAAAGTACACATTAAGAGCTCTTTCAGAAAGTATCATACTAGTCGCTAAAGTTTTCCACAATATTTTAAGTTCATTAATTTGGGGGGGGGGGTAAAAAGTCAACAACCATGAAAATGATCAAAGTGGGCTTGAAGGTCCCATTAAAGGCTCTCTATAAATGTATCGCAAGAGTCTTTACGAATTGAGGAAAAAGTTTGACAACTTTACACAATCTTGATATGAATGCACAATCTGTCAATACCCAATAACCGCAGTAAGTCTCGATGTGCTCTTAAGTTCCACTTGAAGGCCTTTCTAAATTAGTCAGATACTTGTTCCCATGCGTTGAGGAAAAATTATGACAAGATATCAAATGTGGATAAGTTGCAGTTTTTGTTGAAACACTTAGCTTTTATAAAGGGTACAAAGTCAACAATCACTACTAGTCTCGATTTTTGAACAACGAAAATTAAAACTTTCACTAAAAATATTGAAGTTGGTCTATACTCTTTCGAATTAAAAAATATGAACTGGCACCAAATCTTTTCAAACACAAAAAATGATTTCAAAAATGCAATTAAAGTAATTTATCATTAAAACAATTCTAAGAAGTTGTAAAGTTAAATGATCTAGAATATACGGCTGATTTGCTGTATAAACGTTGTCACCTCTAGCATTTATCCAGTTTCCTGAACTTTGTTTTGTACCTTGTTGCCATCGAGATGTGGTCTTCATTGACGTCAACTGGTTACATAACGAAGTGGTTTCCGGGTGACAATGTACGAGTATAGAAGCTTCCAGAACACTAGAGGTCCCTAAACATAACATAGCGTCATGGTTCTGCGACTTATATGACCACTTAATGCTCATAAAGTATGAATTTGCCTTAGTTGGAAACCACTTAAGGCATGTCCAAGGTTCTGTAAATGAACACATTTAAATGTGCTCAACGGTTGAATAATTAATTTTTAATTCCACAACGACTCATAAAGTATGTTGTAGAGCCGGAGTGAAATTAAAATTGTAGTAAAGTGAAGTGAATGTGTCTGCCGATGATGAAAATGGTCTGATCGACACCATCCTGTTAGGAAAAGTTATGCGAATTTGCAATTTTGCGGGTACATGAACCTGGTCAGTTATAGTTAGGTTTCTTTGATTCAAGCAGTGAGCGAAGCGAGCGTAGTTAGATATCTCCGAAAACTCTTACGTGTGAAGTTAGGTTAACGGGTTCACTCACCAGATGCAATTACCATTGACGTTTCCCGGCATGATTCAAAATTCAAATAACTCTTCCCTGTCCATTGTTATATATACAGAGTAGTACAATTGGGTTATATTGGGTTTTTTGTGTTGTAAATTGACACGAGTATTGAGGGAAATTGGGGGAGATTCAAATATTCGTGTGTCAATTTAGGACCCAGAAAATCCATTTCGGTCGGGTCTGTTACAACAGAGCCGGAGTTTTCCTGCCCTGAATACATAACCAAAATTCTGATGGACAATGCTGAATGATGTTCTAAAGAGTCTAAAGAGTTTTACATTTATGAATAACTAAAATGACGAGGAACTGACACATAAATTTAACTGACAAACTTTCACAGAGTAAATTGAATTGTCAATCAAAATATCTTACGATGATTTTTACATCGGCGTCAACTCACTTCCTGAATCAGTTACGTAGTCACTTATTCCCAATTTTTTCATCATCTACATTTCCCCGTACGATATTCGAGGTAAACCAGATTCGGCGGGAATGGCAGATTTTCCATCCACGCCCCATCAATCATGTAAAAGAGTTCAGATGCCGTTACAGGCAATGGGGATGTCAATGAAGATGTGAAGAAACCCGTATAGTAATTATTTAAAATCAGTGTCAACATTCCCGCTGAAAAAACTACCCACCACCTTATAGATTTAAGTGAAAATATTTATTTACTATCGAGTAAATTATTCTATTTAAAAATGGTGAAGGAATCACAATGTTTTGATCGATACAAAATAGTTTGTGTTTTAATATTTCAACTGTTTGTTGATAACTTTTTGCACATTCACTTGTTCTTTTAGCCCCCCGGACAAATTTTGTAGTATTTATAACAAATGACCTCTCTCTCAATGTAAGTGAATTTGCAGAAACAGACACATTCGAATTAAAACTTAATTATAATAACAAATCTTTGCCAAAAAAACTCAAGTCATTTTAAATTCTTTCTACAAGGCATTGATCCTAAGCTTAGTTAGTGATTTTTGATGGTTGTAAAACTCTTAACTGCCGCTGACACAACCTTTTTTGAACCCGACATTGAGAGCATTTTGTTTTATCTTTTGATGACCAAATGGCTCAGTCCACTTTCTACTTTCATGAATTGGGCACTGGAAATAGTTTGAGGACTTTCATTCAGTCACTACAAAACCGTTCCGGAAGCCAACTCCACTATAATCGAGATTCTAATTGCATTCAGATATTTTTCATTTGCATTTGCTGTCAGTATAAATAATTTCGAATTAAGAACAAAGTCCCATTCAACTAATTAATGAATTTGAATTTTGTTAAATTGAAAAGTGAAAAATTCTATCTGAAGAAAAAATGAAGCTATACCAATTCCAATGTGGAAAAGGTAAAAGGCTGCCAAGACAACAGAATTATCAATTGTAGAACTTTCTTGCATCATTTTTTTCCTAACAAAATTTTGATAAGACACTTTCCACAAGTATCTGCTTAACAAACGCACCTGAAGTTCAGGATCTACATGAGTGAGACAAAAACTTTCTAGGACCCCCATCCAATAATCTCGAATTCCAGCTTCATGGATGGACTCAAATTCACCTACAAGAATATCTAAATTTGGTCCATTAAAAGACCACATGGATGGAGGGAGCCAAATAGTTTCACTTAGAACATCAAATCGATGACCAGTATCAACAGGCAACTTGTATTTTATAGCATCTTTCTTTACAATCTGTATAAGAATTGCTTGTCTCAACTTGTTTTGTCCTCCCTCCTCACTGGGATCCCAATGTTTGAGGACATGAAAAGCATTGTCTTGTACTTGTGCATTCATTCCTTCACTCAACTTATGATAAACTCCCTTTTTGTACGAGTTTCCCCAAATCGCATCAAACTTAAAATTATTTTCAATCAAATCTTTCAGAGTGCAATTAGCATTTACAATTTCTGGTGTGACTTGATGACTCCTTAGTTGACTCACATAAATGTGTGATATGATAAAACTGACTATGAACCAAAATACTGTATACCACATTTTGTTGTTTGTACCATGCATACGCATACGCATGCGCGGTTCAATTTGTAGTAGTAGCGTCATCATACTGCTAAATGTTGCATCGACAAAGGTAAAACCATGATGGTAGTGGATAATCACAGTAAGGATTATGACACAGAAAATAACTAGCCAAACTGTACCAGTGTAGGGACTAACAATGGAGAATAGAGGATGGTTCCTTGTCACCCAGTAGGTATTATACATGACCACATATCCCTGGGTGCTGATGGTATTAAATTCATCGAATTCCTTAAATTTACGTAAGAGGGTGCAGTCGAAACATTCTGGTAGTAACATTCCACATAATCGACTAGTTGGTGCCAAAAACCCTGGTGTCAATATTATTGTAATATTGATTGAACTCCAAATATCTTTGTACAGTTGGGATTTCACAGATTTATAAAGTCTTTTTGAAAGGATTGTTTTAATATTTGTTGGTGATCCTTGGGTTGGGTGTATAATGGTTGTAGGATGGCTAAACATGAAAATGTAAAGGTTTCCCAAGTCACTGTTCTTTCGTCGCTGGCGACAAATTTTCTTTATGTCTTTCGAAGTCTCCATAATATTTTCAGAGATTCTTGGAAAATCGAGCAGGGACTCCTCTAATATTGGCTTCTTGTTCCTATAAACAAGCAAAACATTTGTCATTTGCAATTGTAAAGTTATAGTCTACATGCTCATTTTAGAGCTCAGTGAATTGTTCTTGATGTTTTTTTTTTCAAGAAATTTATTTTTATGCGTATCAAATGAGATGCGTTTATCCTACTTACGTTAAATCAGGGAGTGAGTAAGGGTAAAATTTGATTAGCCAACTGGACATGAGTTTCAAAGTAGTGAAATTTATGACAAGTTTCAGTAAAGTGGGTGGAGCAGAACAGAATTCCCAATGAGGTTTAATTTGATCAAAGTTTTGAAGAAACACAATGACATCATGTTTCACATTAAACTTTCCTCTATTTGGTTCCCAGAAGGTCTGCCGTAGGTTTCGGGAATTTTTGACATGAATCCAACTGATCAGGAGGTGAAGAGTGAAGCCTTCGGAATGTTTAGAAAATCTCGGTCGAATCTGAGAACAATTTGAATGTTGATGACAAAATCGAGATGGTACTTGGGCTTGGTGGTATTTAGCGAGGGTGTTTGAATTTTTTGAAGGTGAAATGGTGGTGTGGATGACGATATTTGAATTTTGAAAAATGTTGATGATGTTGTCGAATTCTATTTTCTCATAGATTCTTTTATGATGGTTCTGTTCAATTGGAATGGACACTGTGCCAGTTTGATGAGTAATCAATTTAATAGAGAATAAAAAAATAAGTGGTACAAAGTGAGGGATTAGGGTGTACAGATTCATCATGTGGGATGTGGAATGTGGGTAGGATAATTAAATGACAAAAATTTTGTTAGGAAAACTTTATTTTAAAAATTATTGTACAGTTTAATGGAGTTTCAATTTTTTTGCCTGCTACACATTCAATTAAAATTTTTTGATCATAAAAAGTGGGAATCGAAAATAAATAAAATTGAAATGAATTTGAAGCTACTCAGAGCAAAAATGGAACATGCTATGAGCATATCTGAAGGCTTAAGGTTATTCATTTATATTGAATGATAAAAAGGTCATCCATTCAGATCCAGCTAAAATTATTCAAGCCGACAACCTACTTGAGATCATTGAAATTCCTCTCAACGTTGAGAAGACAAAGTAAAATTTTTAATTGTACTCGAGCTTAAATATTTCCATAAAAGTAAACAAACTTCCTTTGGAGAATGCTCGAGAATCAGAAAGAATATTTGTATTCTCTGAATTAAAATACAAATATTTTGATTGTGAGAATTATTCATCTTGTAAACATCCTAAAGTTATTCCAGCAGCTAAACAATTTTGGTAGATCAATAAAGTTGAGTTTTTCTTGGAGGGGGGTGAACTAGAAGAGGCTTACAAATAATGGTACAAGTCTTATTATTATATACTTTTGTTTGACTTGAACCGGAACCTCCCCTTGAAGAAATTTTCTTTGAACTGTTGAATGCCTTTGAAGCTCCATTAAAGTCGAATGTAATTGGTATTGAATTAACATCTAATAATTCTGATGGTGACTGGGAATATTAAAATTGTACTCGCTTCAAGTTCCAATACTTGAAATGTTAACAAAGGTTTCAGATATCCAGAAGTTCTAAGAGTAAAGGAATTAGTCATCGCATATTTTTATGTTGACTGTGTCACTTGAGTCATAGCTGCCATATTCTACGAGCTTGTCCTCTTGTCCTCTCCCAATTTTAATTCTCTAAAGTGCAAGTGAGGAAGTCCATATGAATTGTTTGACATTCATTTGTTAAAATATTTTAAAAGTGAATTAAATTGTGAGGATGAGGAATTGTCAAAAAGCATTTCCGGTCTATTTCAAGACAATTTGAAAATTGTTTTACCATTTTTTCTAATTAATTTACGAAGTAATTAGACTGTCAATGAAATCCTACAAATTTGTATTTGAAGATCAACTACATTTGTTGTCTAAGTAAGTGTTTTAATTCTACATGAACAATTAAATTTAATGCAAGAAAATATTAGAGACAATGGATATTTATACTTTAATTTGGACAAGAGATAATTATCTTTAATTTATGATTGTCAAATATAATGTACATTTTTCTTTGTCCAACTTTTAGTGAAGAAGAGATGGGAGTGGTCGTTAAGATCAAGTCAACCATTTTCGAAGAAACTCAAGTGATCTGAAAATAAATGCAGGTATTAAAACAAGTTATTTTGAACAACGTCAAATATGAAAAAGAGATGGAAATTATTAAATTTAAATTTATAATTTATTTTGCACAGACAAATTTCCAAAATCTTAAAGGATTCATTAGAAGTTAATGACCTGACTTTAAACCAACAAGGCCAATTTCAACCTCAACCTCTAACTCCATCAAGACAAGACCAACCTCGTTTTTCTAGTCTCAGAAATGGCACTTTATTTAATCTTTCGGCTACATCTGATTCAACTTTGTATTGTGTAGGGATCAATTATCTTCAAGATGACAAAGTGGGAATGGTAAACGAGCTAACTAAAAGGTATGAAAAGCATTCATGTGTTATAGAAACAGCACTGGCGATCATATCTTATAATCAGTTTGTCTGTCTTGCAACTTTTTTTATTGCTGATTTTAAAATCACGATAGGGTTCTAATAATTATTTATTTTGCTTGATCCTAAATTTGTTACGAATCATGCGATTTTTTAATAGTACAGGCAAAATAACAAAATTTTGCATGTGCATCAGAAGCTTCAAAGTTCAATATTGTCAAGTTTTATGGGCTTAGGGGTTGAGAGAAAAAATGATGAGATTAGCTACTGAAGATTTAGTTGGATGAAAATCAATGATTATTTAAATTATACAATTGAAACTGACTTTCCTTTTACTTGAGAGATATGATAATATCAGCAGATTGAAACTAGAAACTAGACAATACGAGACAGCCTCGAACTATGCTCTGTCTGTGATTCTTGCTCCTGCCTCCTCCCAAGATGTATTCCACATCTTGGGAATGAGAGTTCAAGAGGATGATCAGCATCCTCCTCTTACAATATGAGTATTATACGGTGTACAGGGTGGCCCAACATGAAGTGAAAAAAAGTAGACCAGAATAACTTCGATCTGGGGTCGTTTTCTCCAAATCCGAAAAATGGGGTGTGAAAACAAAGGTAAATGGTTTGGAATGGTTTCATGAAAATAGGACTGCGGGTGACGAAATGGTGGCTGTCGCAAAAATGACCAAAATTGGTCCAAAATCAAGTTTTTTCACTCCCCTCCACAAAAACATGAATTTCTAGCGCACCAATCATCAGATTTTGACGTGTGAGCACATTCTGAACAGTCCATCCAATGGCCGTCAGAATTGTATTTTTTTATTTTGACCGATTGACCCCCTGCTCCTCAAGACATGGAGGAAACCTCTTTTGGTCAACTTTTTGACAAGGTTAAAAAACCGATAAATTTAAAGTCGATTTCCTACAATCCTAGTGACCCAAAAATCACAAGTGACCATTCAATGAGCAGCCCTTGTCAAGGGCTACTACGAATGTCACATGGTCTTGATCGGCGGCATCGCAGTCCCGGGAGGGGTCAAATTGCAGAGACCACTTTTTTCCACCTTGGCTGGAGCAGTCCGTGACATTAAAATTTTCTCAGGTTCACTGGAAAGCCAGTGAACAATATTCTCCGCAACGGCGCCACCCTTGGCCACCCTTGGCCACTCTGAGTAGGGTGGTAGTAACCACATGCGTGTGGCCTCATTTTGAAGGAAAATGAGCGGACTTTCTTCTAATCTCATTTACAACAATTTTCTATGACGGTGGACCAGAGGAGCCACCGTGACATCCGTTTTTTCGAAAATCGTGACCCTAACTATTTTGAATTTATGAAATCAAGTAAAATTATTGTATGTATTTACAACTTATTTTTAACAAACATGTTGATTATGATTTATGATCAGCCTTTTTAACTTTTTCTTTCAAATATACGAAAAATTAATGAGTAATGTTATTAATTGAACATATTAAGGATTAAAAGAACGTTGCTATCACACAGAATAGCAGTTCTGTTAAAATCAACTAATGATGAAATAATTAAAGAAAAGAGACAAGTTTTATGTTGAGTAAGGAGGGGCAGTAGCGACTACATTTGGAAGCACCAATGGTGGGTACAGATTCTGCATAGGGATTTGTTGATTTGTGCGGGGACGTCTGCATTTGAGATTGTGTTTGCATCCAAAAAGAATATACACAATAAACACGAATACTAGACCAAATATTATGGTGTAGAAAACTTGGATTCCCAAACAGACTTTGTATCTGTAATATATAATTACATGGTATAACTCTGGCTTCATTCTACATTGTAGTGTAGCATGTGTAAAATGATATTACTGATGATATATTGGGTTAATTATAATAAGGTTATATGACCATGGTATCTGGATCTCCATTCTCAGCCAGAGGTTTTAGTTCATGAAAATTGTTCTGAGCAAGTTCACAAATTTCAAATTCTAGTAGACTAATTTCGAAAGAAACATTATTTTTCAAAATGTCATACAGAAATTGCATTTGGGAGTTATGGAGAGGTTGGACAACTGTATTGGTTGATTTTCTTCGTCGGGATTCTTTTGTTGCTGTTTTTTTTAATGACATCAGTCAGAACAATCTGACTATCAATTGAATTGTTCACCCCCTGACTGAATATGATTCGTTGAGCATATTACCAACTTTTTCTTCACAAAGATGGGCATGCACGACATTTGTGAGAACGATTTGGGACTCTGGACACGTAATTTTACTACCAGTTTTCAAACACGACAAAGTTGAGCCCATTTTCAGCTGGCAATGATCTGTCTTGTTCATAGGTTCCCAAGTGAGCCAACCATTTTTAGTTTTGCAGTGTCCATCTTTGTTCTTGCAGTTTTGAGCCAGGTCAGCTGAACTTTCAGCTTCATCATTTTCCCAATCCACATAGAGGTTGATGTTTATGACATAATTATTTATTACTTGATCATATGCTACACCATATAACCAGCTCCACTTTTCTTCAGGCTTGAATTTTGTCCTCCAGTATCCAGGTTTTGCTTCGTTCAGTTTTGGTGGGTCTTCAAAACAAGAATCCAAAGTCAGATCGTATTTTCTCTCTTCTATGCCGACGTACTTCTCCAGGTTGCCGACCAGGTTATAAATTTTAACTGATGGAACCGTGTAATGAAGGTACTTTGACATCATCAAGCTTACTCCACCAAAGTGTGATTTGTGCAGTTGTGGTGGTCTCATGTCTTGTTTCTACTAGTGAGCAGTTGTGATCTTCAGAAATTCTGCGTTTAAAAAATGTTCAACGTACTTACATTGGGTTTCTTGAACAAACAAATGTATGATTTATAAGTTCAGGACAATATGTACGAAACTGTATTTACTTGTATTTTATTTCACTACTATACGCTGGACTAACTGGACAATTTACATACGTGACATTGTCCTCTATCTCTTTGCCTAACGGACGTAAAAAACCTTTCCTTTCTTCACCATTAAAAAAATAAGTCAATGCCATTCTTGAAAACATTCGGTTTCATTTTTTATCAAAAACATGTAGTTGTTAATTTCATGACAGGGAAATATAGCTATTACGTCTCCATGAAGTCTGGATTTAAAATAGAAAAAAAAATTGTCTAACGATGAAATTTTAGAACGAAAATGCGCGTGAGCCAAAAAAGCATTTAATTGATGAATCAGCTGTACGTTTTCTCACCAAATAAACTCCTCACCTTAGAAATCATAACCAGACAATATTTGGTACATTTCATACACAAATTTGTCCAAAAGGCTGCAATAATAAATGTTTTTCTCTACTACTTACCAGGGCATCTGGATTTCCATTTTCTGCTAGATACTTCGTAAGATGTAAAGTCTGTTGTTCGGCCTTGCATGTTTGGAGATGACCACTAGATATCAGAACAGAAACATTGTTATGCAGTAGATCCAAAATGAATTGTAGCTGGTCATTTTTCTGGGAATCAGGTGAAAATGTTGCCGACCGCTTGCCTAATCTTCTTTGAGAATCTTTTAATACTTCGTTGATAGCAAAAGAACTCACAATTCCTAAATTGCTTTCGCTCTCATCCTCTGTGGTGCTTGTCATTGAAAGTTGAATGTCAGGACAACTTACACGATCACAAGTTTTAAAACAGACTGTTCGCGAAATCTTCTTGCTTCAGTTTTATTTCCTTGTCCATCAATGACTTGTTGTCTCTCTTCGATAGTATAAAAATCTGGGTGCTTCTTTTCGTGTACTAGTCGGCTCGTTGTCTGTTGTAAAAGTGCAATTTGGGTGTCTGCATGGGTGAGATTTATTAGGGCTATTATGATTCAGAACGTGATCTTTTCCATTAGTATATCTTGCAAACGTCTCAGTACATAGTGGACAGAGAAATAAATCATGATTTACAATGGAAATGTTGGATTTACCTTGAACATCTAGAACTTGACGTGTCTCTTCAATTTTGATATCTGAATGAACCGTCCGTTCATGATTTGTCCTGTGTTTTCGTGTTGATTATCGGAATGTACAGTTTGGAGCTCGACATTGAAATTCGTTGTCCATATTATTATGGTACCCATAGTGTTGAACCATTGCTGCTGGATATAGGGTGGTGAAAGAACAAAAAGGGCAATACCAAAGCTTTGAATTCTTGTTTGTTTCACAATACTCTATATTTTCATTACAATCTTGTACTTGTATGCAATGAGATGTAGAAGGTCTATCATCATTTATAATTGGACCACGTACAACTTTTAAAAAAGATTTGGCTACTGCGGACTCACCAACGTCAATGGCAGGTAAAATATACTGCCGCAACGCTTGATGAAGTTTGTCGACAATGTTAAGAATACAAGTCTTTCACCGCCGTTACGACCCAAAACCAATGACTCGAATACTTGTCCGCGTCTTATCCAGACATGACTTTAAAAATTCCACTATTGAATGAATTATTTAAAAAAATATAAACAGATGAACAAAAAGGCCCACGTGTGATGCATGAATACATGCTTACAGAAAGAGTGTCTATTTTTCCCAGAGTTCTGAAAATGGCCACATATGTGTACGGAAGACACTATGTAGTTTCCTGGACCGTCCAGATATAAATCCACCACTAGAACATTTGGAAACTTGAAGTACCTGTCCAACTTCTCACTAAGAATTACGTTTTCTCAAAAATCGCCAGATGGTCTGATTCATCACTTTCAACAGACATGGTAGACATTGAAACGTTCAACGCCGACAAATCAGCATCAATAGGGGCCTGGAATCGATTAATTTGATTTGTAAACTGGATTAATATTTCTCATAAATTACAAATGACTATCTGATATTTCCTTTTGTGGTTCGCTCACAAATATTTTCATGTAAATACCATGTTTATCCTAGAATACTAAAGGCTTACCTTCGCATCATCGTCTTTCTGATAACAAATGCTGTGACGCCGATATCGCACACTCTCCTCGTCCGGTGACCAGTTATTTAAATGTGAATGTTTATTAAAACATTTGTTTTAAAAACCTACAAAGTTTATTACTTTTACTTACAACATTATCCAATTAGTGCTTCATTCAAAATGGAATGGGATGTTCGCGTACTATCTTGACACGTCATTACTAATTCCACTATATACAGTATTGATTTTGAATTCCCAGTAGCATTTACTGTTGTTATTGCTATCGATGATGACGATGGGATTCAAGTTGATATTAATAGTTGTATATTGAATTAATTAATAAGGAAGACAAGTATTTCACACAAATTATTTGTGATTCATAACTTCGGCTTACCAAATGAGTGCCCGTTTATCCTATCCATCTGAAAATGGCCGTATATATATACGGATGACACGACATAATTCCCTGGACCATCTAGATTCGAATCCACCACTAGGACATTAGGAAATTTGACGTACCTATTAAACTCTTCATTAAAAACTACGTCTTCTTTAAAATCCGGCTGAATAACATTCGGGAGGGTTTCCAGCTTTAACATAGACCACTCAAATGTTGGCACTCTTTATTGCACTTTTTTTTCCCCTGGTCACCGTAAAACAAATCACTTTCCTACACTTCTACTTCTGTAATCCGTCTCGGAACTTGGTAATGGTCAAATACTTTGCCAACTCTTACAACAATCTCTCCTTGCTTATAAAATCTTTCCAACTTCAAATCGAATCTCTGGGAGATCATCATGGCCGGAAGCTTATTGACCACGTTCTTTCCTTCAAGAAGTCCACTAACATCTATTTTGAATTCCACAACTTGACGGAAGGGTACCTGGAAATTGTGTTCTGAATCCAGCTTGTGGATAAACCTTCGAAATAAGTCCTTTGACCACAGTATTTCTTGCTCTATTTGATTGCAAAGGCCATCCACACTGTATGATACTGTGCTAAAAAATATAACTAGGAATCAAAGGTCTCATTCAACACTGCGTGAAACTTTTAGAACGGTACTGCATCCAACTCTGATTTTTTGTTGTTTTTGCGGTTGTAGATATCTGCTAGGAGGATAAAATTATGAAGTCCAAAAAGGTAATTTCAATTTTATGGAAAATAAATTAATTTCAGGCTTGTAGGAAGTTGATCTTCAACTGAAGGTTCAATGTAAGACGATTCAAGTGTGAAATTATTGTTGAGTTTATGGGAAATGTTTTGGTTTCTCTGAGCTCGTCCCTCGTTTAATTGTAATTTTAATTAAAGAAAATATAAAACGATATCATGACAACGTCCAATATTTGTCGGTATGTCCTCTCCCGTTTCCTAAACAAAAATTGAGGAGACAAAATGGAGTGGTGGAAACGTGAGTAATACATATTATAATCCACAGCCCAAACTAACCCACCGAACTCTTAACTGTCACTCGTAAATACAACGAAAAACCGCCGACAGGTCGAATAACAGCAAAAACCTTTGCAACAAGTAAAACCTATCGGTCCGAATTCACAAAGGTGAACAAGAAACTTATGTTTAAAATAAACAGAATTACAGTCACTGGATTCTTTTGCTAGTGTCCAGGTAATTGTCATCAGGCCTTTAAAATATGCTCGTTCAGAACCATCGTCTGTCTTCATGATTTCGCATGCATTCTTTGTACTTTTCACAAATACATTTTGAATTTGCTGTTGCAGCATCGACAATGTCCGTATTACATGTTCCTCGCGTGTTCACTTTCCCCATAAACTGTGGCATGCCAACAGGAAGGTAATTATTGGTGCTTCTGCCAAGTTTGTGAAAAATTAATACTTTTTTACCTTCAGTGTCTACTTGACGAAATTTTATTGACTCTGTTGTCAGTGATCTTTTTGTTGCTCCAGATATTCCCGAGAACACGTATTCTCGATTCGGTAGGCTTGATCTTATAGGAACAGTAATGGTTGCAGGACAATTGATGATAGAATCACCAGTCTATCGCGTAACGATTCTATCTCTGTAATTGTACGTAGTTTGAACCGAAAAGGTTTTCATCGCAGTTGAGCCAGTGTACATCAGGAGGATCAGGTACTTTGCCTGAAACGTCAGCTACCGTTACAAATTCGTCAGAGCTCTTAAATTGATCGTCAACGACGCTGACCCACATTTGTTCAAACATCTTACTTCCGCTCTTCGTTAAGCAACCACTTGTAACGATGTCTTCACAATTATTACAGTAAACATCGACACAGTGAAAGGGGGAAGATTTGTACATTTGATTATATTCATGAAGCAAGGGAGGAGCATTGTTCCAACTAAAAAGAGTAATGCACAGCCTCCAAATGCCCCTAGACAAAAGTGACTGGGGGACTATTGTCCGTTGTCCTCTTTGTTGAGGATTTCCAGGATACGTTTATGTAGGGCTTCGTATTGTTCATTTGATGGAAGCCATCATCCTCTTGCGCCATCTGAAACGGCATTGACTTGTGCCAAAGTGTATGCAATGTCTTATAAC